>JAODAL010029633.1:0-51302 GCA_025379985.1 Phyllomedusa bahiana
CAACAGAGTCTCCATTTGATAAATCAGAAAGGTCCCCTTTTTCCTGCATTTTACTCTCTTTTTGGGGTGGGGGGAAGGGAAAAAAGTGCTGTTTTTTGGTTTTTTGTACCGGGGATCCGGAGGGTGGCCACCCAGTAACTGTTGTTTCATTTTGAGGGCCTTAATGTTGAGGATCATTTTGGGAGGAAATGGAACACCCAAGCACTCATGTGAAGATGGAGCCTTGTTTTTCCCAAAGCCTCTGGGTCAAGGGGGGCACTAAAAAATGATCCCCCTCTCTTTCCTCCCCGCCTCAAATTCGCGCCAACCTCTTTCCAAGGGCGGGGGACGTCGGTAAATGGGTGTCTGGGAATACCTCCCCCTCCTCCCCCCTCCCCCTCCGTTTGGGGGGCCTTCCGGGCACGGGCTTAAACCCAAAAGCCCGATTGCCAAAGGGATGATGCCCCCTGAGAGCATGGGGCCAAACCTTGCATTTGCTCGGACCCCGAACCACTTCCAAAAGAAGACCGATGAAAATGTAAAACTGCCCGGGCCCTTGTGTTTTAAACGGAGAGAAAGGCCCCGTTTTCCGCTTCTGTGCCCCCGTCCCCTCCTCCGTGGGCTGGCGGGACCTGTTGTTTAAAATGCCCAAACGATCGTTCCAGAACTAAGATAAACCAAAATGCCATGCTGACAAGGGCTTGCCCCACTGCCCATTTTAAATGGCTTTCTTAAAAAAATTTGGAAAGGGAAAGGTGAAAGGGGCTCTTTCCCCTCCTCCACTCTTGGGGGTGGATAAAACCCCCCCGGGCCCGCACCGCTGTTTCGGGCCAAATTTTGTCACTTCGTATGCTTAAGGGGCTTTGGGCGCTGTTCCCAAAATCGCTGGGGGCCATGTGGGGGGGGGGAAATTTCCAAGCTTTGTTCCCACGTAAACAATGGCGGTTGCGGGGGGAGCTGCCCGCTCCCAACCAGCCAGGGGGGACGAAGCAGGGTGCGAACGGGGGAAAGTGCGAATTTAAACCCGGGGGCCCTTCCCTTAAAGCAGGCAGTCCAGACCCCGGGTTTAGCTCTTTAAAATTTCGGGGACGAAAAGGGTTTCATGACATTTTGCCAGGAAAGGGGGTGGCCCCAGCTTACCGATTTTAAGGGGGCCCCGCAGATTTCGCCCTTACCCGCCACCCCCCCCTTGCCTGGGCCACAAGGTTTTTGTCACCCACCCCGGGGGCCCCGGGTCCTTTGCTTAGAGCCGTCCAAAAGCCCTGACCGTTGTGGACGGTTTTCCAAGGCGGATTAATTTCAACCGGCCTGGTGTCTCGGGAAGTGATGCCCCCCGAGGACCTTGGGGGAAAGAGCCCTGCACCATCCCTGGGGTTTTAAAAGAGCGTGCGCCAAGCCTGAAGCCCCGTCACCCCCGGGAGACATCCACCCGCTCACCCATTTGAGCTACAGAGATATAGGGGGCCCTTTGGCCATGCTTATAGTCCAGGGTTGTCGGTGGGGGCGAGGGAAATTTTTTCCGGACACAGATCAGACAACGGTTTTGAAATTTTAGATGCCACGGGGCTGGGCCAGGGAAAGGGACGGCTTTTCTGGCAAAAAAAAGCCTGCTCGGCATCTGGTTTTGGGGGAAATTCGGGGGCCCATGACTGGGGGAAAAACCCTTTGGCCCAAACCAGACAAAAAAGAAAAAACTTTTCCCAAAGGCCCAAAAAGCCCTGGAAAAGCCGACATTCAGGCTTTTGGTTTTGGGGATTGGTTTGGGTTTAAATGTTTTTTGCCCCCAAAAACCTGGAAGACAAAAAGGTTTGGCTGCTAAACCCCCCCTTTTGTAACGGCGGGGGCAGGTCGCCCAAATGGCGGAAGGAAAAAGGGGTAGGTTGGGTTTGGGTGGTGTGGTGGTACTGGGGCGAGGGTTTGGAGGCTGAAGCGGGGTTTGACCCCGATCATGACCCCTGAGAGACAGGGGGCGGCTGGGGGAAGGGCTTGGGGGGCTGGGGGGGGAGGAGGAGGAGGAGAAGGGGGTGTGACAGTGGTTGGAGGCCCGGCGTCGGTCTGGCCTTTTTTGGCCAAGTTTTCCCCCTCCATTTAAACCCCCTTTTTCATTCGTGAATGTGACGGGACTTTTTTGGTTTGGTTAACCACTTAAAGTTTTTGCCTTTACTTATGTTTTAGGGCCCAAAGGGGGCATATAATGGGCTGGGTGAATCAGGGGGGCTTGTTTCAAAAAAGGGGCCCAGGTTGAGGGGTTTCCGGCCCTTTTTTGACGGCGAAAAGGGAGGGGGGCGGGGTTTGCGCTGACGGGGGGCCCGGCGGAATCATATCACCCGGATTCTGCGACCCCCCCTCCCTTTTTTGTGGGGGGCCCGGGTTTGACCCTTTTCCCAAACATCTTCCTCCTCGCCCAATTTATAAAGCGCTCGAAAGGGAAAATTTTCCTGCGGAAAGACCAGGATGGATCCGCAATGCCGTCATCACATCATCATCAACAAAATGACGGGTTTTCCGACTTTTGCATCCAGAAGTCGGGCTAAAAGAAAGGGGGGCACTGCAAGGCTTTTGCCGATCCCGGGATTTTTGCCGATTAAACCGGGGCTTCCTTCCCCCCTGTGAGGGCTTTCGTAATGGGCGCCCAGGCAGGGGAAAAATCTTTCCTTTTTGGCCTCTTAAAATTTTTTAACATGCCTTCTGACCCCAACCGCATTTTGTCACCCAAAGAGGTTTCCCAGAAAATGGATTTATCCCAGTGGTTTTTTACATTTTTTTGACTTTGGGGGGTGTTATTTTGGGACAGATGTTGATGTTGCTGATGAGGGACATTTGGGGCCCGTAAATGCAAAGGCCGGGAGGAAAAAGATTTGCTAGATGCAGGTTGCTTTTAACCAAAAAGGACAAATTGGGGCGACGATGTTTTTTTAATTGATTTCACAGGGCCCTGCCCCCACAAATACAGGCCTGGACGGCCCTGCAACTGCGATCCGCGGGGCATGCGTGTGTCACCAGCCGGAAAGGAGCCCCTTCTCCCCTTTACCTCTACCTCCATGGGCTACCCCCCCTTTGCTCCCCTTACCACCTCTTTTGGCTCCTGTTCAAAAAATAAAAAAAATTTAAAAGGGGTAGGGAAATAGTTTTGGAAAGTCCCTTTTTAAAAAGACGGCAAATCACAGTATTCTAAAATCCCTCTAATCAAAACAAAATTGGGGGGGATTAAAATTTTAAACCGAAAGGGTGTCAAACAACAAATCTGGACGGCAAAAGCCCAAAAAACCGTAACTTTTTGTTTTGATATAAAAAACTGTTTTTTTTGGCCCTTTTTCAATTTCCCCTGTGGTGAATATAGAATTCTGTTTTAAGTTTTACGTAATGCGCGTAAAAGAACTTTGCTGGGTGGGGAAAAAAAGGAAAAAAACACGTAACGTTATTTTTTGATATAAAAAACGGTTTTTTTTTGGCACCTTTCAATCCCCTGGGGGTTGAATTTTAAAAATTGCTTTTTTAAAGATTTACGAGAGGCTGCGTAAATAACTGCTGGGGGGCGAAAAAAGAAAAAAACACTTTAACTGTGATGTTTTCTTACATCCCACGGAAAATTTTTTTTGGAAAACAAAACCTGGCTGACTACAAGATTGTGGTTTGTAATTTAACGGGCAAGGGGGGGGGGGGGGGGGGGGGGGTATATTTTTTTTCAACGTCACGGGTGTAAGGGGTTTAAAAATTGAAAATGAAACCTATCTAAAATTGTATACTGATAATAAAAAAGGGGTTTTTTTTGGGGCGCTAACAAAGAGACCGGGGGGGGTTACTAGAAAATGATGTTTTCCAAATTATAATTTCGGGTGCCCAAAAACCGGGAAATTTTTTCAATAGCAAACTGTTAATAAAAAAGATATTCCATTTACAATGTCTACAAAAGTCTTGGGGGAACTTTATCCAGTTTTCTTTAAAATTTGGGCTTTTCTGTGTTACCCACGGGGGCCCACCCCCCTCCCAGCCCCGTGAATTTACAGTGGAGATTTCCGGGTTTTTTAAAATTTTTTAAAGTAACTACAAAAAAATGTTAAAAAATCTTAATCTAACTAATTTGGAAGGATCACAGCAAATGGAGAGGTTTTTCTGGGGGCAGAAATAGATTTAATTTCGTGGGGCTGTTTGGCCCACAGGCAGACCCCGGGGTCCTACCCCTATGAGACGCGAAAACCCACTGGGGTTTTTGAAACAGGAAACCTGTTCTATGTAAAACGGGGGGTCATGTGATTTTCCAGCCAAGGGGAAACCCATCCCACATCCCAAGTATGACTTTGGGCACACACTTCCCCCGGGGGCCTCTTTTCTGTAATCTGATTTGCGGGCCCGGGCCCAAAAATTTAGGAGGAAGGGGCCCGAAAAAAGGCGCGATCTTAATAAATGAGGGCAAGATTTTAACCTTAATTATCGCATGATCGGGAAAAATTTCGTTTCACCAAAAAAAACCTTCCCGATTTCAACTTTGTCGAAAAAAATCGCTCAACACAAACTCCTCAGAAATTTAAATTTTTTCCCCAATTGGGGGGGGGGGGGGGGGGGATTTTCCAAAAATCCTTTTTAATTCCTTCAATACTCTTTGGTTTGGGGTTTTTGGAAGCCTTCATTTGTTTTGAATCACCAAGTTTTCTCTAAACCAAGCTCTAAAATTTCATTTTATTTAAGATGACAATTACCACCTTGCCCAAGGGGTTTGATTACTATCCCCCTTTTTAAATTTATAATTCTGCAATAGCTACTTCTTCCCCCCTTTTAAAATTTTAAACCCCCTTAAGAAAAAACCGCCTGAAAATTTTTTTAAAATGACCAGAACTTTTTTTTATTTTTGGCCTCCTTGCTTTTAAAAAGTTGTAACTTTTTTATTTTTCAATGAAGCAGTTGGATGAGGCCCGGTTTTTTTTCAAGACAAATTGTACTTTATAAGGGAATAGGTTTAAAATCACTTATAAAAAATTGCAGTATTTTTTTTTTTTTTTCCCAAAAAAATTTTTTTGTTTTTTTATTTTTTTTTTTTTTTACACCATTAACAAATTTACACTTAAAAACTTGTTAGATTTTAAATTTTACGGTTATTACGGTCGGGTGGATACCAAAAAATGTGTAGGTTTTTTTTTTGTGTTGTAATTTATGTACAATTATTTTTTTTTAAATATTTATTTTTATTTTTTTATTTATTTTTTTTTTTCTTTTTTTTTACACCCTTTTTTTTTTTTTTTTTACTTTTTTTTTGAAATCCCCTGAAGGGAGAACTGTTTAACAATTTTTTTAAACCCTTTTTTTGTTTTTCACTTTAGGGGGGGGGGGGGAAATGTTAAATTTTTGAAATTCTTTTATGCAATACATGGGTTAAACGTGTCATTTTGACCGGGGAATGATTAGGGGCAGCACACCGTGGGGTCCTAATCATGGCTTCATACCAAAAGAAAAACTTGGGGCCACGCTAGGTCCCCCAAATGAATGTGGCCAGGGCCCTTCCCCCGGGCTTTTGTCGGGTCACCGGGTTTTTAACCCCATCACCCCACAGAGCAGGGGATCCCCTTTTATTTTCGCCCCGCGGTTAAACGCCACCCCCGCAATCCCAAAAGGGTTTTCGGGGTTTCGGGAAGGGTTTCCTTTCCCCCTTTTCCCGATGCCTGGGAGGCCCTCTCTGGGATTTGGGGCTGGTTTCAGCCCGAAACCCCAGGGGGCGCCCGCGGCACCGGGGCGCCGCAAACCCCCATGGGCTGCCCCCGGGGGAAGTTTAAAAAACGTCCTGGGAGACCCAAAGACCCGCCGGGCCCCGTTTAAAAAGGGCGGGGCCCCGGGGCGTTAAGGGGGTTTTTTAAGAAGAAAGGTTGTTCGTCTGAATTTTTTTCTATTTTAAACTTCGTTAAAACTTTCCCCAAACGGAAACCCAAAAATTTAAATTGTGTAATCGGAGGTGAAAAACCCAAAATTTTGGTTTCAAATTTGTTTAAAGAAAATATTAGAATTTTGGGGTCTCCTTCCCCCTTCAACCTGCAATTGTTTAAGATCACCCAATGTTTTTTTCCTCAAATTTCCTAAAGGTTTTTTTCATCATTTTTTTCTTTTTTTATATATTTATGCAAGCCAACTTTCAAGCAAAAAAGATTTTAAAAAAACCCCCCCTACCCCCTCCTTAAAATTCATGGGGGGGAACCCCAAGCCCAAATGCCCCCCCTGATGGAATTTTTCCCCTTTAAATTTGGGGGGTTAAAAATTTTCCCCCTTAAAATCCCCCCAAAACCTTTTTATTTTGAAAATTTTTCCCCCTTTTCTCATCCCTCCCAAAAGAAACCCTTTGGGGGGTTTCCCAAAAAAAGGGGGTCATTTTCTCTGGGGTTTGGTTTCCCCGTTTTCAAACCCCGTCCCTTTCCTTTCCAAGGTGGGGTTTTTTGTATTGGCCCCTTTTAAAAAAATTGCCTGTGGGTCCCACACCCTGGGCCACCCCCACCACAGGAAGCAAGGAAAAGGAAATTTTATTTTTATCCCACTGATCCTTTCCTCTGGGTTGAAAATCCCCTGAGGATTCGATCTTGGGACCCGTTTGAATAGAAAAATTTTTTTTTTGGGGTTTTCTTATTTGTCCAACCTTTTTTTTTTTTTTCGACCCCTTCCCTCCCAACCCGTTTTCTTCCCCTTTCGTATAAATTAAAGAAAGTGGAGGAATTGAAGCCAAAGCTCTTGGGAAAAGACAAATCGAAAAAAGAAAAAAGGTTTTTAAGGTTAAAACCCTTTTTTTTCCAAATTTTAAAAAAATGATTGTTACAAAATCTTTTGATCCCTCAGATATTTTTTTGTGTTTCCTTTCTTTAAAATTTTTTCTCTCAAAAGGGTTCTATTTTTCTCTGGGAATTTTTGTTCTAATTTCCCGGGGGGCCTCGGATGGGGCCCGAAGGGGTTTTTAATTTTCCATTTCTCCCGGATTTGTTGCACTTAATTTAAAAGAATAAATTCCTTTTAACCGACAAGAAAATTTACAAATTTTTTCAAATTCCACCAGCCAAATTTTTCCAAATGGTATAATATTAAACCCTGTAAAAGGGAAAGGGGGTTTTTAAAAAATGTCCCCAACCCCAATACCCCCATTCCCCTAAATAAAAAAGGGGGTTTTTATCCCCCCAAACATTAAAAAATAAACAATTAATTATAAAAAATTTTTGGGGAAATCCCCAAAAACAAAGGAAAATTTCCAAAAAATGCAAAGGGCATTTAAAGAATTTTTGGGGATTTATAAATTGGGATTTTTAAAATTAACCAAATTTTTTAATTCAATTCCTAAGGGGTTTTGGGGCCCCCCTAAGCAAAAAAATATTAAAGAAATGGCCGGGGAAGGGCCCCCCCCCAGTCCGGGGTAGGGGTCTGTTTTTGGGGCGTGCGTTTTTCGCGGGGGATAAAAAAAAGTTGGGGCGCCCAAGGCCCCCTTATGGATTTGTTTTAAATTTTTTTGGAAAATGAGAGCATGGGGGCAGCTTTAGCGACATTTTATGGGGTGGGTCCCCAAGGGGAGGGAAGGGGAAGTTGGGTTTTAATTTTGGATTCTCTGATGGTAATTTGGGGTTGCACCTTAATGGGGTGTTTACCCCCAACCCAAATAAAGGGGTGAGCTCAGGCCAAAATGGTTGTCGGACCCCCAAGGGGTTTATAAGCCAGGTTAGGCTGGCAAACATGTCGGGCCCAGGGTTTCCCCCTTTTTTGACGTTTTTAAAATTTTGATTTCTCACCCCCTGTCTTACAGTGTCCCCGCTGCAGGGGTTTTCACAAGGGGGCCCTTTTTTGTTTCTGTGTCCAAAGTGATTGGGGAAAGACTTCCCCCAGGGGGTAGGCTTGGGTCCCCTTTTTTTGGGGTTTAGTTAAATTTGGTATTTGATAAAGGCCCCCCTTTTTTTAATTTGGTGGTTCCCCCAAACCAAACTTGTAATAAGGGAAAGGGGAAATTTTGCCCCCTTTCAGAAGCAAAAAAGGGGGTTAAATGTTTAAAGGGGAAAAGATAGGGGGGTTTTTTAAAAAGTTTTTTATAGAGGGTTTAAAAAGGTTTTATAATAATAAAATTACGTTTTAAAGTTTGTTTTTAAAAGGGTAGAGAATGATGGGGGTTTAAAAAAAAACCCACGGGGAAAATATTTAAAAATTTTAAAGCAGGGGTTTTTAGACTCCCCTATAGTGGGGGGTTTGTAGGTACCCTTACATGGCAAGGGCCCGAGGCCAAAACCCACTTAGCCTCCCCGCTGCCATTGCAAAACCCCCCATATCCCCATCATGGTTGGGAGGGGCACTGAAAGGTTACACAGAAAGGGCTACCTTTTTTCGTTAATCGCATAGGGCGTTGTTTACTATTTCCTAAACAACTGGGGGGTTAAAAGTTTTTGGATTTTACCAACTTTAAAAACCAAGCTCCAAGCCTGGCTAAGCGAGCATGGCTCTTCACTGCACTGTTTGGGTCTATGTGACCCACAAGGTAACTACAGTCATGTAGTGGGGGGACCCCTATAATAAACCATGGGGGGCATTAACCACTTCCAACATTGGAATTTTGAGTATGTCCCCAAAAAACCCGGGAAAAGGAGTCCCTTTTAGTGGGATTGCGTCCGAAACCCCGCTACATAGCTGGGGAGCCCGTCAGCTGCAATAGCACCTAACACCCGCTGGTTACAGTGGGGGAGGGTGCTGATCCTCCGTTTAAAACCCCTTTTGGAAATTCCCTTTTAAAAAAAGGGCCCGGGGTTTAAATTCCCAAAGAGTACTGTGCCACCATCTTTGTACACCCTAATGAAAAACATTAAAAAATTTCCCTTAAAGCGTAAAAAAAGATCACGCCCCCAGTGGTGAAGGCCCCCCAAGGGGGGGCTCAAAATTTAAAAAAAAGTTTTTTTTAAATGGGGGAAACAAAAATTAAAAGTTCAAATTCCCCCCCCCTTTTCCTTTTTATTTTTTTAAAAAAATAAAAAATTCACTTTTATTTGGTATTGTACGTCCGGAAAAAAAATTTAAAAAAATTTACATCATTTAAACCCATTTCACCGAACCTGTGAAGAAAAAAAAAATTCAAATGGCAAAACGCATTTTTTTGGTATTTCACGTCCCTAAAAATTGGGGAAAAAATGTAATCAAAATTTGGATTTATTCCGAACTGCTAGCAATTTAAAAAATTTCACTGCAGCGCAAAAAAAACTGCCCCCTGACGTCTGTAGGTGTTAAATACAAAAAAATTTTTGGTTGCCCCAAAATGGCGCTGCGGCGCAAATTTAAAAATTGAAAATTTTTGGGAAATTTTTTTACGATACCAAAAAAATAAAGGAAAACCGTACATGTTTGGTATTGGCAGATGCGTATTAACCTGTAGAATACAGAAAACATATTATATTTACCAAAGATTGAACGCCGCAAAAGAAAAATACCTGTAAACATGGCGCAAGTAAGTTTTTTCTCCCATTTTGCCCCACTTAGAATTTCGTTGCGGTTTCCCAGTTTATTCTATAGTAATATAAATAACACCACTGGAAAGTACATCTTGTCCCGCAAAATAAAAGCCCTCATAGGTTTATGTAGGTGGAAAAATAAAAATGTTATGGCTCTGGGAAGACGAGAAAGGAAAAACGAACGTGAAAAAAAGCCTTGGTGTTGAGGGGTTAATACATGCTGAAATGTAACTTGTCATAGGGGTGCATCTAAATGCGTGAAGGGGTTAAACAATTATATTAAATAACCTAAACATATTACTTCTCAATTTAGAAAAAATAATAACAATAGTGTCAGTATTCATACTGTTCAGTACATATATTGATTGGTCTTATATGACCACAGTAATAACACCTCTGTAGGAGCTTATAGCACTGCTAGAGGGGCTAATTATCACCCCCTATATGCATCATATCAGCCCCTACAGAAGGAATACTACTGGTTTAACAATAAGGGGTGAAAGCCACCAGGGCTAGTGATGATCTGTATGGACACCATAGGCTTAAATCCTGCCTATAGCATCCTACAGACTATTGCTAGCTGTGGTGGATTTCAGCCCTTATTGCCACTTAGGGTAACAGTGTCAGTGGGCACTGAGGAGACTCACCAAGGAGTTAATCTGTGGTCGGAAGGGAGGAGGGGGAGCGTGTGGCATCTGGAAGCTGCTGCAGGACACAGGACCAAGAGGCTCTCACTGCCGGAGCGCGCTGAGGTCAGGGTGCGGAGCCACTACACTGCATGGGAGGCGAAGGAAGGGGACTGCAGCTCCTGCTCTGTCCGAACTCTTTGCCTTCTATACGGGGCTGTAGTGACAGCTGACTGATCACAGGGCCTGCGGCAGTGAACTGTAGTTACGTTCATTGCTGGCCGGGGCCAGGGATGAAACTACCAGGCTAGCAGATGTAGTAGTACATTTTCCAACAATTCCAAGGACCCCTGACTGCCAACCATTTCACTATGACAAAAATACCCAGGGCCCACAAATCTAGCCCCATCGCATTCAACTGTACACTATCATTGTGCCAAAAATTCCCCTCCCCGACTACAAATCCATGTGTTTGTCAAACACACCTCCATTCCTAGCCATGAAAGCTGAAATAGCCCGATTGAGTTTTATCCGAGCTCTATTCAAGCACTCGATGGATACCGCCTCATCCCAAGTCCTTCATGGCACAATCTCCGACCACACTGTGATCATCCCCGGGCAAAAAGACCACAGTCTCAACATGTCAAAATGGATGTCTCTCATCAGCTCTCTAAGGGGGCAGAAACCCAGATCATTCCCCCACATGAAGGACCAGGATATCAGGGGGTCGATCCCAACGCACAGAATGATGAAACTCAGGCAGCACATTCCTCCACATATATCCTCTCGTGCCCAACCACCTAATCACAGCCACTTCTCACGACACACCAAGCTGTCTTCCTTAAACCCAAAATGTCTGCACTTTTCAGCACCCCGGTGCAAAAGGGGGAGTGATTTAAAGATCCAAAACCAAACACGGACTTACACAAAAAAAACCCCCAAAAAAGGGGGGACATTTTATGAAGGGGAAATTTACGCCTGTTTTTTTTCGTATCCTGAACCTCCCCGGCCCAAATCCACTTTTTGGACGCAGGGATGCGTGTTTTAGGGGCACATTCGCCATTTTCGGTTTGCGCCTCACAGGGAAGGGGCGTAAAATGGGCGCTGGGGGGGCTTTTCCGGTGCGGGATGAAACCCGCCCCGAAAACTCCGAGGCTTTGTACGACGGGGTCGGCAAAATGCGCCGCATTCCCGCGCCCCGCCAGCCCCGACGGGCAGACCGGGTTTTGATTCTGGTCAAAATGATCTGGCGGGAGGCAAGTGAAGGTAAAAAAGTAACAGGGAGAGGAAACAACCGCCTTTGCGACATGGAGTATTTTCCCAAAAAAAAATCCCCCTTTATAAAGGCATAAAAAAATTTTCAGAAAAAGAGCTAAAACCTTAGTTAATTAAAAAAAAAAAAAAAAAACACTTTCCAGAAATCAAAAAAACGGGCGAAAACCTGGGGAAATTTGGACCCGTGGAAATTCCCCGGGAAATACAGTAAAAAAAATTTTCCCGTAAGCGGTTTCCTCATTGGGGGCCCAAAACCACCCCAATAGAATGGGGAGGGGACAGAGACCCTTTAAAAACCCAAAGTAGAAGTATTGACCAATAAAAATTCAAAGGGGGGGGACATTCAAAAAAATACAGTAAAAAGCAGAAAAGAGCTGATTTTTTTGGGAGCAAGCGGGGGCTTGGCAATCTTGTCCAATCAGAATAGGAGGGACGGGGCCAAAATTAAAAACCCTTTTTAGAAATTTTGACTAATCAAAACCCAAAGGGGGGGGGCCCAATTTCAAAATACATTAAAAATTTGCAGAAAAAGAGCTGTTTGGGTTTGAGCTAGGGGGGGCTTGGTTTATCCCAGCCAATCAGAGCGTGAGCAAATTGCCCCCTTTAAATTTCAAAATGGACAGTTTGGGGGGCAATAAAATCTCAGCTCTCAGCGCCGTGGGGCATGGAGGTATGATGAAAAAAAATTATTTTTTTAGGTGAAAAATTTTATTTTAAAAAGAGCTAAAAACCTTTCTAAAAACAAAAACCCAATAAAATCCCAAACCCAACGCGTTTGTCCCGAGCCCGGCACAAAAACAGGAATTGTGATATGAGAATTTGGGCCAGAAATACATTTAATTTTTTTAAAAATTTTTTTTTTTAAAAGTTTTTTTCCCTCCTTGGTGGGCAAAAAAACCAGCCAATCGGGAATGGGAGCGACAGGGGAACCTTTTTAAAACCCTAGGGAGAAGTATTTGACCATTCAAATAAAAAGGGGAAAAGTTCAAAAATACATTTAAAAAAGGCAAAAAAGGCTGATTTTTTGGCCCCGGGTTTGGCACAAATAAAATCCCCAATCAAATGTATTTTGGCTTTTCTTTTTTAAAAGGAGAAAGAAAGGGGGAAATAAAAGGGGGCCCCCTTAAAGTTATTACGGGGTCTAGGGGAAATTTTTTCTAGAAATGTTTTGGGGTTGGTGGGAAGAGGGGTCTTTTCCTGCTTGGCCAAACAACGGCTGACCCTCCCTTTTTCTTTGGGTTTTTTAAAATGGGAAAAAAAAATGCAGGGGGCGAGCTCTGTTTGTGAAGGCAAAATTTAAAAAGGGGGGGTTTTTATTTGGACCAAGGGGAGAGCGAGCGACGCTTTAAAGGGGGTTTTCTAATGCAATCTGTGATAAAACTGTACGTCCCCCAAAAAAAAATGATAAGACCCCAAAAAATTTTGTCTTATGTTTAAATAAAATGATAAATAAAAAAATGGGGGAACAAAAAAAAAAAAATTAAATTTTAACTCAAAAAATTTCATTTTTATTTCTTTATTTTCGTTACCCTCAACTATTGATTAGTTTTTGGCATTGCGTTGGCAATCGGGGTTTGATCGTTAGTCGATAATCGGCCGCTATCATAAGGTTTTTCAAATAGTGAGCGTCGATTTTTTTGAGCGATAAAATTTTAAAATTTCTAGGGGAGAGCAAAAAACACCTTCATTTTTAACCCCCCAAAAAAGGGCAGAGAAGCTAAATTAAACACCCAAACAACATAAAAATTGGAAAAGTGCCATCTTAGGCAACAACTTGGGTTATAAAAGTCACAAAAAAAAAGTCACAGACCTTCCCACATCCCTGCCCTTTTTCCAAACAGCCTGCCCCTTTAAAAAACCTGCATCACCCCCCAAAACTGAAAAGTGCCAGAAGGCAAGTATAAATTTGAACCATCTTTTCTTATTTTGAACTGGCATTGAATATCCCTGCCCTGGGCCACAGAAAGGACCCCAAAACCTCTGACCCCCAAAAATTTAAAAAAATGCCCGGAAAAAGGAGTCTTTCAACCACCAAATTTTTGTTTCACTGGGGGAAATTTACTTTTACCCTTTCCCGGGCCACATGAAACCCCGGGCCGGGGTTTCAGGGGTTTCGGTGAGAGCCCAGGCTTGGGGGTCCGTCATCTATTAAAAACGCAGGGGTTAAAAAAGCCCTGATTTACCCCAGCAAAGAAAACTGTCGTCGAAGCAGAGTGCTTAACGGGAAAATGTGAGAACTCCAGCCTTCCTCATTAAAACGTCAATACCTTGGGGAAACGCTTGTCCCTCCGTAAAGAGTGGGAACCCTTTTTAGCTTTACTTGGAAAAAACTGGTGGGTTTAAAAACCCCCTGTTTTCACCCAGGTGCCCTTTTCTTTGGGATTTTTTTTCTCAATTTTTTCTCAAACGTGCTGGAGGAAAAATTTGGGCCCCTTTTACTTTGTTCTCTGTCCGTGCTCCATTTCCATGTCCCCCTGAAATTTAACCCACATCTGGGCAAGTTTTTTCCGGGAAAAACCCTTTTACAATTCAGAAATTTTTTTTTTAAAAGCAAATTTTTTTTACATGCAAGTTTTTTTGTACTTTAATTCTAGAAAACACATTTTTTAAAATCGGATGGGAAACACACCCTGTCTTTTGTTTCTCTTTTTTTAAAATTTTATTAAAAGGGTTTTCTCCCAAAAAAGGATTGATAGCTATGTTAAAGATCTTGCAAATAAAAGTCTTTTTTAATATGGTCCATTAACAGTGTCCTAATAAATTTCCCGTTTTTTTCGCACCATCACCCTTGAGCCACTCTTGACAATTGTGAAGAAAAAATGTCTGTTAGAAACAACCCTTTTTAGAATAGGGCCTGTAGTAAAGCTCAGTCACAGCAAAATGCCCCCCAAAAAATTTAAAGCATGACCCCCTTTAGCCCTTTGGACAATTGTGAAGAACAAATGTCGTTAGAAACAAATTTTTTTTGAATAGGCCTCTTGTATAGCTGCATGTACAGCAAAAAGCCCCCAAAAATTTTAAAGCTGACCCTTTAGCCACGTTTGGGCAAAATTTTTAAAAACAAAAGTCTGTTAAAAAAAAAAAACAAAAAATTTTTTTTGAATAGGACCTGTTTGTATTGCTGCATTTCAAAGCAAACTGCCTCCAAAAAAAAAGCATACCCTTGACCACTTTGGGCAATTTTGGGAAAAACAAATTTTCTGTTTTAAAAAAAACATTTTTTTTTTAAAGGAAACCCGTGTATTTCTGCATTCAAAGCAGCATGACCCCAAAAAAATTTTTAAAAATGGGCTTTTCCCGCCACTTTAAAAATTTTTTTGAGGGAGAAAAGCCACTTTTGAAGCCACCCTTTCTGTTCCAAAGGACCATGAAATTTTTGCTGTATCTCACAGCTACATGGCCCCAAAAAAAATTTTAAATATGATTTTTCCAGCCACTATTAAAAATTGTGGGGGGAGAAAAGTCCTTTTGGGAAACCCCATTTCTGTTCCCCAAAGGGCCATTTAAATTTTAGCTGTAAACTCACGCCCAACCCTGACCCAAAAATATTGCAATGCGAAAACTTCTTAAGAAAAAAGTGGGGTAAATGGGAAAAAGGGGGTTTTTCATGAAAAAATTTTCTGTCTTTTACAGTCTCCTCACAAACAAAAACCCGCAAAAGAACTTTGGGGAAAAAAGGGAAAAAAAAATTTAGTAAGGGAAATTTTCATTTTAAAAAAAAATTTTCAAGGGACCATTTTTTGTTTGAAAAGGAAAGGGGAATTTAAAAGCCCCGGGAAAATAATCGGTGACCTTTGGCAATTGGGGCCCCCAACATCAGAGATCCATTTCCCGATTCATCTTATGAAAGGGCAAACGATCCCCCAATTTTCTGTGGAAAAGGGGGATGCGTTTGTTTTAATGACTCCCCCCGCTGTGCTGAAGGCTGCTAAAACATGACGCTGGCTGCTGGGCAGGAAAAAACACCCCTATTGGGGTGTGGTCAACTCGGGGCCCTTCCCTCCATTTTGGATACCCAGAAGTCTATTGGGGGCCCCGGGAAAAACATGCAAAAAATCGGTGTTGAACCAGAAAAAGTGTGCACCTTTATCTTTTTCTGAACTTTTGGGTGTTGGATGTGTGCCCTGCATTGGGTTTCTTGGTGGAAAGGGGGTAAACAAAAAATTTCCAGCCACCCCCTTAGGCTTCTGCCACCTTTCCTGCTGCTGCCGCTACGGCCCACTTTTTGGCCCCTCTATGCTGTCACGTCGCTATGTTGTTCCACCGTGCATTTGGGAACGTAAAGCAACGCAACGATGTCTCCTTTTGATCAATCAGAAAGGTCTCCTTTTCCTGCTTTTTTCTCCCTATTTGGGTGGGTGGGGGAAAAAGGCTGATTTTGTTTTGTACGGGATCCAGGGGGTGGCCACCCGGGCTGTTGTTCATTTTGATGGCCTTAATGAAAGGGATCAGTTGGAGAAATGGAGACAAGCATCATTGAAGAGGGAGCCTTGATTTCCCAAAGCCTCTGGGTCGGGGGGCACTAAAAATGATTTTCCCTCTTTTTCCTCCCCCCGCCTCAAATTCGCCCAACCCTTTTTTCCCAAAGGGCGGGGACGGGAAAAAATCGGTCTGGGAATTCCTCCTCCCCTCCTCCTCCTCCCCCTCACCCGCTCCCCGGGCACAGCTTCAACACACCCTGACTTGCCTGAGATATGCCCCTGAGAGTGAGCCCACTTTGCACTAGCTTTTGGCCCCCAAACCACTGCCTAATAAAGACCGATAAAATTTGGGTTAACTGCGGTTTTTTGGGGAATTGACGGAGAGAAGGCTCCGTGTCCCTTCTGTGTCCGTCTCCTCCCCGTCTGGCGGGACCGGTTTGTTTCAGAGTGTCCAACGATCGTTCCAAAACTAAATCACCACAATGCTCATGCGAAGGGCATTGCCCACTGCCCTTTTTGGGGGCTTTTAAAAACTGGCAAGGATGGGGCAGACCTTTCACCTGCCTCCATCTCGGGGGTTTAAAAACCCCCCGGGGGCCCCGTCCCGTGCTTGTCAGGCCATTGTCCTTCTACTGCAAAGGGCTTTGGGCCTCTCCTAATCGTGGAGCTGGGAGGGGGGAAATTTCCCCAGCATCTGCCCACGTCAAAAATAACGGTTTTGGGGGGGCCGAGCTGACCTGAAACGAAAGCCAGGGGGACAAAGCGGGGTGCAACGGCGGAATGCAAATTTCAGACCTCGAGCCTTCTTCAGCACCCAGTCCAACCCCGGGAGCTCTTTAGAAATTTCTGGACGAAAAGGTTCATGACATTGCCAGCAAGGGATGTGCCCCACCTACCGATTTTAAGGGGGCGGCCAGCAGATTTTCGCCCTTACGCACACCCCCTTCCTGGCAAAAGGGTTCGTCACCAGCCAGCGCTCGCTCGTTGTTTAAAGGGACCCGCCCACAGCTCCTGACCTGTGTGTGGAGGGTCTCCAAGGCAGTTTAATTTCAACAGGGCCCGGGTGTCTCGGGGCACTGATGCCACCAAAGGGCCCTTGGGGGAAAGGCCCTGCACCATCCCTGCGGTTTTTTTAAGACTGCGCCCAAACCCGAGAACCACCGTCACCCCCCCGAGACATCCACCCCGCTCACCCATGACTGTCACAGAGATATAGTGGCCTTGGCCGTGCTTTCTATCCCTGTGTCGGTGGGGAAAGGGCTTTCCAACAGAGCAGACACGCGCTTGAAATTTTAGATGACCGTGGCTGGCCGGGGGAGGGGGGATTTTTTGGCAAAGAAATGCCTGCTCCATCTGGTATTTTGGGGGAGGGGAGGGCCATGACGTGCGGGGAAACCCATCTGTGTCCACCAACGGAAAGGCAACATTTCCAAGGCCAAAAGCCTGGCAAGCCACATTCAGGCTTTTGGGTTTGGGATGGTTTTTTTTAAAGTGTTTTTTCCTCCCAAACCCGGAAGACAGAAGGGTAGCTGCTAGACTGGGCCGCTGTACGGCGTCAGGCGCAAACTGGCGGAAGGGGGGAAGGGTAGGATGGTCTGTGGGGTGGGGGTGGGCTGGCACGGGGGAGGCTGAAGTGGAGGCTGATCCCTGATCTGATCGAGAGCTGGGGACTGAGGAACCCTTGGTGGGGCGGAGGGGGAGGAGGCGGGGGACGAGGGGGTACGTGGTTGGAGGCCCGGCGTCGGTCTGGCCTTTTTTTTGGCAAGTTTTCCCCCCATTTTAAATCAGCATTCGCTGCATGTGACTGACAGTTGGTGGTGGTTAACCACTTAAAGGTTCTTGCCCCCTACTTATGCGTTTTCGGGGAAAGGGGGCATATGACATCGCTGGGTGAATCAGAGGGTTGCCCAAAAAAGGCCCAGGGGTTGAGAGGGCCTGGACCGTTTTGGCGGCGAAAGCGAGGAGGGGGTTTCGCTGACCCCTGGATGGCGGGAAACAACAGCGGACTTCTGCCCCCCCCTTTCATTTTGTGGCGGGACCCGTTTGACACTACCCCTCGTTTCCTCCTCGTCCCCCGATGAAAATGCTCCAAGCAAATTCTGCGGGAAAAAACCAGGGTGGATCCGCAAATTTGTCATCATCACATCATCAACACAGGTGACTTGGCCCGACTCCTGCATCCAGAAGCTGCAGGGTACAAGCAAGGGCACTGCAAAACGTTGACGACCGCCCGGGATTTTTGCCGATTGACCGGCTACCTCACCTCCTCTGATGGCATCAGTAACTGGCGTCAGAGCAGACTAAATCATACTTCTTGATCTTTTTAACATGCTTCTGACCTCAACCGCATTTTGTCATCAAAGAGGTCTTCAGACAATAGATTATCCACAGTGGTGGTACACAAGTTGACATTTGGGCTGCTTCATGTTGGAACGGATGCTGATGATGCTGATGACGACATTTGTGGCCGTGACTGCGAGGACGAGGAGGTAAGACTGCTAGATGCAGGTTGCATTAACCACTGAAGGACAGATTGGCGACGATGTTCGTTACTTAGATTCACAGGGCCCTGACCCAGCGATGACAGGCCTGACGGTCCTGCATCTGACGATCCGCTGGCATGCGTGTTGTCGCCAGCACTGGAAGGAGCACCTTCTCTCGTACCTCTACCTCCATGTGCTACCCCCCTCTTTGCTCGCTTACCACCTGCATTTCGCTCCATGTTCAGAAATATAAAAATTTGAGAAGGTATGGAATAGTTTTGGAAAGTCTCTTATTAAAAGAACGGCAAATCACAGCTATTCTCGAATCCCTCTAATCAAAACAAAATTGCTGGATTCAAATTTAACTGCAAGGTGTCTATCAACAAATCTGGACTGTGCAAAAGTCCAAAAAACACGTAACTGTTATGTTTTGGTATAATAAACGGTATTTTTTGCACCTTTCAATTCACTTGTGGTGAATATAGAATTGCTGTTTTAAGATTTACGTAGATGCTGCGTCAATGAACAATGCTGGGTGTGCAAAAGTCAAAAAACACGTAACTGTTATGTTTTGGTATAATAAACGATATTTTTTGCACCTTTCAATTCACCTGTGGTGAATATAGAATTGCTGTTTTAAGATTTACGTAGATGCTGCGTCAATGAACAATGCTGGGTGCGCAAAAGTCAAAAAACACGTAACTGTTATGTTTGGTATAATAAACGGTATTTTTTGCACCTTTCAATTCACCTGTGGTGAATATAGAATTGCTGTTTTAAGATTTACGTAGATGCTGCGTCAATGAACAGTGCTGTGTGCAAAAGTCAAAAAACACGTAACTGTTATGTTTTTGATATAATAAACGGTATTTTTTGCACCTTTCAATTCACCTGTGGTGAATATAGAATTGCTGTTTTAAGATTTACGTAGATGCTGCGTCAATGAACAATGCTGGGTGCGCAAATGTCAAAAAAACACGTAACTGTGATGTTTTCGTACGATACACGGTATTTTTTGGCAACAAACAACCTGTGCTGACTTACAAATTGCTGTTTTAATTTAACTGCAAGAGTGGATATATCAACAGTCACAGGGTGTAAGGTAAAATTGAAAATGAACACTATCTGAAATGTATACTGATAATAAAAGTGGAGTTTTGCAGCTAACAAAGAGACCTGCAGTTACTAGAAATGATGTGTATCCATATAATTCAGGCTGCCCAATATCCAGAATATTTAAATAGCAAACTGTTAATAATAAATATATTCCACTACAATGTCTACACTAAGTCTTGGTGAACTTTATCCAGTGTTATTTATATATATAGCTTGTCTGTGTTCGCCCGCGGGCACCCCCCCCCCCCCCGCGCTCCCACCGCCGTGAATTTACAGCGGTAGATGCTGCTTTAAAATTCTCTAGCTAACTACATAAAATCTTCAAATCTCTAATCTAACTAAATTGGAAGGATCACAGCTAATAGTAGAGGTTTCTCTGTGCAGAAATAGACTAATTTCGCTGAGCTTTTGGCCACAGGCAGAGCGCAGGTCCTATCCCTATGAGACGCTGAGAGACACTGAGGCTGAAACAGGAAACGCTGTTCTATGTAAAACGAGGTCATGTGATTTTTCCAGCCAATCGCAACCATACACATCCCAGTCATGACGTCGCACACACATCTCACCCTGCTCTATTCTGTCATCTGATTTGCTGGCCGCCAAAATTACAGGAAGCGCCGAAAATGGCGCGATCTTAATAGATGATGCACAGATTTAACCTTAATTATCGCATGATCTGGAAATTTCGATCACCATAAAAACCTTGCCGATTTCAACTTTGTCGATAAAAATCACTCAACGCTACTATTGATCATTGGCTAACGAAAAAAAGAAATAAAAATTAATTTATTGAATTTTTTTTTTTTGTTACCTCCATATTATTGATCATTTTATATACACATCGGTACAACTGCGGGAGTCTTATCATTTTATTTCGGGCACGTACAGTTTTATTACAGATTGCATTAGAAAACCCATAGGCGCGTCGTTCGCTCTCTCATTGGTCCAAATAACCGCGCCTCTTTTAACTTAGCCAATCACAAACAGAGCTCACTCTGCATTTCTTTTCCCCATAGAACTCTATGAGAAGGTAGCTCAGCTGCTGATTGGCTAAGCAGGACGAGCCCCTCTTCCCACCAACCAATCACAGTACTAGAATATTTCCCATAGACTGTAATAACTTTTAGGGCGCCCTTCTATCGCACACTTCTTTCTCCATTTAAAATAGACGCACTACATCTGATTGGTGGATTCATATCTGCCACCTGGGCTCAACCAATCAGCTCTTTTCTGCCTTTGTTACTGTATTTTGAACTGTCCGCCTTTTCATTTGTTTGGTCCATACTTTTCCATAGCTTATAATGGTTCCCTGTCGCTCCTATTCTGATTGGTTGGTTTCTGCCGACCAATGAGAAGAGCTTAAAGAATTTGAATTACTGTATTTCCCGGCAATTCTCTATATCGCAATCCCTGATGTAGAGCCCTTTTTTTAGGGATTTGATTGATAATGTTTATAGAAGGTTTCAGCTCTTTTTCAGATAATGCTTTACAGCTAATAAAAATGATTTTTTTAATCATACTCCATGCCGCATGGCGCTGAGAGCTGAGATTTCATTGCCCCGATCTGTCCATAGACTATAATGGGACAAGTAGCTCGCGCTCTGATTGGCCGGGAAGCCAAGCCCCCGCTAGCTCAGCCAATCAGCACTTTTCTGCCTTTTTACTGTATTTTGAACTGTCCCGCCTTTGCATTTGATTGGTCAATATTTCTCCATAGGTTATAATGGGTCCCTGTCGCTCCTATTCTAACTGGCCAGGATTGCCAAGCCCCCGCTAGCTCAACCAATTAGCTCTTTTCTGCATTTTTACAGTATTTTAAACTGTCCCCCCTCTGATTTTGATTGGTTAATACTTCTCCATAGGTTAGAATGGGCCACTGTCGCTCCTATTCTGATTGGCTGGTTTATGCCGACCAATGAGAAGAGTTTACAGATTATGAATTACTGTATTTCCTGGCAATTTTCAATATCCAAATTCCCGATGTTGCGCCGGTCTAGATTTTTGGACAGTGATTTTATTTATGTATTTTTTTTTAGTAGGTTTCAGCTCTTTTTCAGAGAATGTTTTACGCCTTTATAAAGGCGATGTTTTGATTCATACTCCGCACAGACATCTTTAATGATTTCTCGCTGTTTTCCAGCCTGTCTCGAATTGGAATACATGTGAGGCGCAGCCCCTTCTGCGCCTAAGTCCCACACTGCGCCTCACACACTGGCGAGGCGCGGTGAACTTTTCCCCGCATGTATGAGTGCACCTCCTCGGACGGCGAATGAGGCGCAGTCCCGCACTGCGCCTAAGTCTCGCACTGCACCCCACACACTGGCGAGGCGCGACAGACTTTACACAGCATGTATGATCGCACTACATCGGACGGCGAATCTTAGGCGCAGTCCCGCATTGCGCCCCACACACTGACGAGGTGCGGCGGACTTTACATGGTATGTATGAACGCACCTCGGCACCGACATAAATCAGGCGCAAATTTCGCCAGAAAACTGGCGGAAACATGCGCTCCGACGTGGCAAGATTCATTCATCTCGCCCAAAAAGCGCATAATTACAGCACAAAAAACATTACGGAAAAACATGCGTAGCTAAGTGCAGACAAATATAAATGTGATAACTATCCGATTCCCATCTGCCAATTGCTGAACCGCCGCTGCCTCCAAGTACCAACTTGCTGCTTCTACCGCAGATCCAATCCGAAAGGAATGATTTGCAAATTTTGAGGGGTCTAAATCTACAGTAATAACTCCAAACATTGGCGAAACACCGCCGTAAACTGATTCCTAGATAGGCATGCACCATCTGCATGCCTAAGAAGTAGCCCATTCCCAGCTGGGTCAACCACCCGGTAGGCTTTAAATGTTCAATGGACACATCAAGGATAAGGGTACCTCACCCAGAACCACTTGTTTTCACTGCCTTAGCCTATCAGATTTGCACTTATGAATCAAAAATTCAAGTCTATTTCCCAAGTCTACCATATCCTCTAACAGCAGACCACAGCTCTATACTTTACTATAGGGCAGGACCACACTCTCGCCTGCCTTCTCAAGGCTCGCAGAAAAGGACCAACTAAAAAGGCTATATGGAAAAAGAACCACCGTTCCATGTCACTCCCGAAACATTCATACATCTGTAAAAAACCACCGGTTGACGACCATCATTTCGCCTTCCACCCTTCTTAAAACTATTAAGGGCTTGAATGACCGCAAACTCTTCCATGACATCCTGCAACCCCCGACACTTGGAAGCAAAGGCTAGAGCTGAAACAAAGCAACTAATTTTTGACACTGACAAGCCTTTGCTCGTGGAATGAACCAAAAAGCATAACAATGTGCCCATCCGATCCCCATCTGAGCAAACCTTACCTAACCCCAACAACCATGTTTCCCAAAGCAAGCGCAGCCGCTATCATATAGCCTGCTGTTCCCATTCCGCAAATGTTAGCTCTTGGACAAACCTGCCTGCTTTCCGAAAGCCTATTCCAACCAACACATATTGCAGGGAAACAGTCCCCATCCTCTGAACTGAGGTGTTAACAACGGGAAACCTGATGTTGATGGAGGCTCAGATATATATATTAATATAGATGCAATCACTCGGAAAGGATACCACAGAATGGTGCCAGTAGCTGAAAGAACCCAGGTCCCGGATGTCCGATAAACCTGTTGAACTGTCCCGCCAACGTACCCTCCCACCACGTGGCATCTGACAATGATGACATGCAACCAAGCTTCGGGAATAGTTGAGTTGCTATCCTTATACTTAGCATATGATGAAATCACAGATGTACATTAATATAGGATGATAATAGAGAACTTCAACAACACAATAACCGTGGCTGCTATAGAGATATCCCAGTAATCATGTTGATGGAGTAGTTAAGATAACATTCTCTATTGCTAACTTGTATGTACTTGGTAGTTGTACCTATATATGACACTTGAATGATTGCCTGCAATACCAGAGGCTGAGCCTCAACGACTGCGGTACACATAAATACAGAAGCAGAGACTGTACTGGAGACCCTCAGTTTCAAGTGACCATCATGTGCTCTTTACCTTAAATCCGTGTCCCACGAACTTACTTGAGAACTGTGTAGATATATCCCATGCATACTGGATGAACAGGTCAGTAGTATTTGGTAGTAGCAGCTGGAATGACAGCAGGAAAAAACTGCTCTCTGCGAGAGTACTTGATTGTAGGAAAATAGGAATTATTAGTTAATACGCATAAGAGGCTAAGACTCTCACACTTTGTAAATAGTAAAAATGGTATATATTACATCTACCGCACTGTGAGTTTATTCAGCACCCCTGTTCACAGGAGCACACTCTCCTGCACGCAAGCCAATGGATTTTAAACTGCACTTCTCCTTCCATGCCCACACAGGAGAAGCCTGATTGGTTTTCTGGAGGTCACCTTGATTATAGACTGGACATTCGTGAACATTTAAACCCATTCATAAAGACTTTCGACAGATACATGGATCTAATGGTAAAGAAGATAAAACAAAAGCAATCCGACAAGATGGCCATCGTGTTTGCAGAACTCCCATATAAAGGTGTGACTGGCATTTATAAAATTGTAGACAAGAGATGGGAGATATCCGCATATATAAATGTCTCTTAAAGGTAAATGGACGGCTCGTCGTATCCAGACATTACGGAGGCGCATGGAGGCCAGCTTCTCAAAGTAAATGCGGTATCCTGACTGCAGAACCAGATACATGAAGTCAGCGTAACAACAATTGTGAACCCCCGGGACATGCTCTTCCACAATCAGTGTTTTAACCATTCCTAAGCATCGTAAAAGCAATATTACTCATGAAAGAAAGACTATACATGGGAGAATGAAGGGCAACAGGAATTAATACAGCCGTGGCACTACCTCAATGTTATAGCAATAGAAACGCGTTTTGCTGTCTTCGAAAGTGCTCGCCCCAAGTTTCAATAGCTCCCACAATTGGAAATATTTCCAAAAGGGCCATAATTCCAACTAGTCCTGCCTCAACCCACTCTGCCAGCTATGGGCCTGCACACCACTCCGCCTGGCAATAAACCCCAAACTCCCCAGCTCCCGCAGCATCCGTATGAATGTCAATTTCCTCATTTTTCACAATCTCTTTGATTATAATGGAGTACCCATTAAAACGACTCAAAAAATTATCCCAGACTTTTAGATATTCCTTGAGATCAATTGTCAAATAAATTTAATGATGAGGGGCACAGACTCCCACGGTAGCTGCAGCTAAACGCCTGTAAAAAAATGCATCCCATAGGGATAATCCTACAAGCAGAGTTCAGTTTGCCCAGGAGGGACTGTAAATCACTCAGGGTAATCTCCTATACTAGTCTTGCCTGCCAGCTTTAATCTGGAAACCAACATTCCATTATTTCCAAATCAATACATATGCCCCAAAAATTTATGCAAGTTGATGGACCCTCTGTTTTTGCAGGGGCCAACAGAACCCAAAAAAATTCTTCCACCCACTATACAGCTTTCAGAAGTGACACACAAACCATGGAATTCACCGGCCCTACACAGAAGTCATCCAAATAATCAGTCAAGGAAGGAAACCCCAACACATCCTTAATAGGGATGAGCGATTGTGTCAACAATCGTGGTAATCGAGTCGAAACGTTCGAAATAACATATTATCTTCGTCCGATTACCATTAAAGTCTATGGATTGGAACAGCACAGCTCATCTTACACCCAAACATGTGATGAGACGCCTGGAATTAAACAACACACAACAGGAAACTGGATATGATGGCTACATCTTAGACAAGACAATTAGGTTATAAAAGTCACAGAAAAAAATCATAAGGCTAAAATTAATTTCAGTTATGTTCAATGGCTATCGAAACATTAGCGACGGTGTAGCCACAGCAGGTTACAGCGTAAGCAGCTGCAAAGGGTGCCCCTTACACCACAAGCAAGACACCAGGTAATTGAAATGGCACAATGTCAACTGGCAGGAACCCTAACAGGTTTATATGCACCAGGCAACCAACATCTCGTCACCATATTGGATGTGCGCAGCAAAGAACATCGCCCACCGGAACACTGATAGTTCAAGCAGGCATAGTGCCCTATGTGGTTCACGTATGTCAACAGCCCCTGACACAAATATCCTTGCACACTACTTGTCCATTTGTGTGGGTTGAACGAAATGCTCACTTTGAATTTAGACTGTGGATGCAGAGGACGTGGTGGACACCTAGAAACCGCTAATCATTTTTGATGACCTTAGATGCATGGCAGATACGCTTTTTTCATCTAAGGAGACCTTTACTATTGTTCCTTTACAGCACGCATCGGAAACGCCCAAACAGGCAAAGATGCGTCCTTGCTGGACCCTCAGGGAATACAAAATGCCACAGGAAGAAACAAGTATTATAACCACATTTTAGAAATGACATTGGACTATCCTGTCCCTTTAATGCAGCAGTGACCCCCAAAATCCACACGCTAGCCCTACTGGATCCCTTCATACTAAAAAATGACCAGAGAAAAGTATTATTTGTGAACCTATATTTAGTGAAGTGGACATCCATGTCCTGTACCGCAGCATGACCCTCAAACCTGCATGATCCACAGATTAAAAAGTGCAGGAAGAAAGTAGTCTTTGAACCACCATTTTAGTTGAACTAGACATTGACTATACCTGTCCTGTACCACAGCATGACCCTCAAACCTGCATGACCCACAGATTAAAAAGTGCTGGAAGAAAGTAGTCTTTGAACCACTATTTTAGTTGAACTGGACATTGGCTATCCCTGTCCTGTACCACAGCATGACCCTAAAATCTGCATGACCAACAGATTAAAAAGTGCTGGAAGAAAGTAGTCTTTGAACCACCATTTTAGTTAAACTGGACATTGACTATAACTGTCTTGTACCACAGCATGACCCTGAAACCTGCATGACCCACAGATTAAAAAGTTCCGGAAGAAAGTAGTCTTTGAACCACCATTTTAGTTGAACTGGACAGTGACTATATCTGTCCTGTACCGCAGCATGACCCTCAAACCTGCATGGCCCACAGATTAAAAAGTGCCGGAAGAAGGGAGTCTTTGAACCACCATTTTAGTTGAACTGGACATTGACTATCCCTGTCCTGGACCGCAGCATGACCCTTAAATCTGTATGACCCACAGATTAAAAAGTGCCGGAAGAAAGTAGTCTTTGAACCACCATTTTTTTTTAACTGGACATTGACTATGCCTGACCACAGCATGACCCTTAAATCTGCATGACCCACAAATTACCAAGTGCAAGAAGGCAGTATTATTTGAACCATGATTTTAGTTGAACTGGACATTGACTATCCCTGTCCTGTACCACAGCATGACCCTAAAACCTGCATGACCCACAGATTAGAAAGTGTCAGAAGATAGTAGTCTTTGAAGCAGTATTTTAGTGAAATGGACATTGACTATCCATATCCTGTAATGCAGCATGACCCAAAAACCCGCACAGGTGTCCTTATGGACCATCAGCAGAAAATTTCGCAATAAGAAATAAACTATATCAAAAACAACTCGTTTTCCAATACTACTGTACTGCTGATAGAGCTACTTGCCATTCTACTGGTGACATTGTTCCACCATGACATTAGAATGTGAAGCAAACGAAACAGATATCTCCAGTAGGTCAACGAGGCCTGTCTGAAAATCCTGCATTCTACTGTCAAGTGGGTTGAAGGAAATTACTGATCAAGGCGGGTGAGGCTGGAAACATGAATCACGCAGGTTCAGCTGGCAGGACCAGACTTACAGTGGGTGTAGTGAGAGCCAGGGCTGGCGTCCATCATCTATTAACACGCAGGTTCAGCTAGCAAGGCGGGAGTTACAATGGATGTGGTAAGAGCCAGGGCTTGCGTCCGTCATCTATTAACACGGCAAAAATGCCCTTATGACGCAGCAACGAAAACAGTCATGCTGAAGCAGAGTGTGGAAGCAGAAGTGGGAGCTAAGACCTCCAGCCTTCCTCAGTACTCAATGAAAATCTGAGTAGCGCTTGAGAAATGTCTGCCTCTACGAGAGCGCTTGCCCCTCCATATACGTGCGGACCAATTGAGCTTCACTTGGAAATGCTGGTGCTTGACGCTCCTGTTCCACCCAGGTGACCTTTTTCTTGGCTTTCTTTTTCTCATTTTACTCAACGTGCTGGAGGAAATTGTCTCTGTTCTTGGGGTGGCGAATGTGCTCCATGCTCCATTTCCTCTGAATAAACTACATCTGTTCAAGTCTTCCTGTACCTCCCTTTTACAATTTAGAGGAATATTTGTATCAGCTATGTTGTACATGCAAGTTTTTTAGTAGTTTAATTCTAGAAAACACATTTTTAAAATACGAAGAAATCCCACCACATCTTTATTTCTCTTTTGCTAGCTATGTTAAAGATCTTGCAAAAACAAGTCACATTTTTTACAATAGGACCTGTAGTATAGCTGTATTTCACAGCACCATGCCCCCAAAAATTCAAAACATGACCCTTCGGCCACTGTTGACAATTGTGAATAACAAATGTCTGTTAGAAACCACATTTTTTTTAACAAAAGGACCTGTAGTGTAGCTGTATTTCACAGCACCATGCCCCCAAAATTCAAAACATGCCCCTTCGGCCACTGTTGACAATTGTGAAGAACAAATGTCTGCTAGAACCCACATTTTTTATAATAGCACCTGTAGTATAGCTGTATTTCACAGCACCATGCCCCCAAAAATTCAAAACATGACCCTTTGGCCACTGCTGACAATGGTGAAGAAAAATTGTCTGTTATAAACCACATTTTATACAAAAGGATCTGTAGTATAGCTATATTTCACATTGACATGCCCCCAAAAATTCAAATCATGACCCTTCAGCCACTGTTGACAATTGTGAAGAACAAATGTCTGCTAGAACCCACATTTTTTTATAATAGCACCTGTAGTATAGCTGTATTTCACAGAAACATGACCCAAAGAATTATAAAAATGACTTCTCAGCAACTATTAAAAATTGTGAGGTAGAAATGCCACTTAGAACCCACATTTCTGTTCCAAAGGAACTTGATTATAGCTGTATCTCACAGCACCATGACCTTACAACCATTGACAGTGCTTAAAATTTTCATGAAGAAGTGAGTAAATGGAATACGCTTTTTTAATGAAACCGTGTACAATTGGTATCTTTAACAGTCTCATAACTGCAAAACCAGCAAAATGACCTTTTGGGCACTCAGAATAAAAATTGCAGTAAGAAATGATTATTTAAATTATTTTTTTTCAAGAGGACCATTTCTTTTGGAAGAGGAATGTGAAGTAGACCGGCAACTAATCGGTGACCTCGGAAATTGGGGCCACAACATCATCAGAGATCCACACCTGATTCATCTTGATGAAAGTCAAACAATTCACATTATCAGTGGAAAGCCGGATGCTTTGTCTGTAATGACTCCTCCAGCTGTCGAGGGGTCCCTCAATTTGACGCGGCTAGTGGGCAGGACAACACCTCTATGCGTGGCGACCGAGCTGGGGGCCCATTCATCCATTTTGGATCCTGGAAAAAAATGGGTTGGGGGACATGTCTAAAATCTCGGTGTTGAACACAGATATCTGCACCAATCTTAACCGGTCTCTGTGTGTTTTAGTTGCCCTGCATTCATGATTGGTGAGTGGTAAATAAAGGATTGCCAAAGGTCACCCTTAGGCTTTTGCCACAATGCTTGCTGCTGCTATGGCTATTGGCACTCTATGCTGTCACTTGCGCCCTTGTTCCACCAGACATTTGAAGAACTGAAAAAGACGCAAAAGATGTCCCAGTTAACAACAGCATGGGCTCCAATCCTGCATTTTACTTCAATTTGGGGGGTGGAAGGGAAAATGCTGAGTTTCACTTGTAAAGGGGTAAGGGGGGTGGGCCACCCCTAAATGTTGTTCATTTTGGTGGCCTTAAAAACCAGATCATGTTGGAGGAAAATGACATCCAAGCACTCATATGAGAATGGACCTTTATTTTCCCAAAACCCTGGGTCAGGGGGCCCAGCAAACTGATCTTCCCCCATCTTCCCCTCCACCTAAATCCATGCAACCTCTTTCCAAGGCGGGAAATCGGTAAAGGCGGGTCCCCGGAAACCTCCTCCGCTTCCTCCACCTCAGCCCTGAATTGCCTCAGATGATGCACCCTGAGAGCTGAGGCACCGCCTTGCATCGGCCATGGACCCTGAACCACCGCCTAACGAAGGCCAATAAAGTTGTGGAACTGTCGGGCCTTCTGGATTCGACGGAGAGTAAGACTCTGTGTCCACATCTGTGTCCGTCTCCTCCTCCGTCGATAGTGGGATCTGCTGTTTCAGAGTGTCCAACACTTGTTCCAGAACTAAGATCACCACAATGCTCATGCTGACTAGAGCATTATCCGCACTGACTATTTTGGTGGCTTCTTCAAAACTGGCAAGGATGGTGCAGAGCTCTTTCTGCTTCCTTCACTCTCGCGGCTCAAGACCCCGAGGTCCACACCGCTGCTTGTCAGGCCATGGGTCACTTCGTATTGCGTAATGGCATTGCGCTGCTGCCACAATCGCTGGAGCATGTGGAGGGTGGAATTCCAGCGTGTTGCCACGTCAACAATGAGACAGTTGACGGGGAGACCAAGCTGATGCTGTAACGCAGCCAGCTGGGACGAAGCAGGGTGCGAACGGCGAAAGTGTGATCTCAGACCTCTAGCCTTCCTCAGCCGGAAGTCGAGGCCCTGGTAGCGCTTTAGAAATTTCTGGACGTCAAGGTTCATGACGTGTGTCAGGCAAGGGATGTGCTCCATGCGCCAGGCTTAATCGATAAAGGCCCAGGCTTCAGAGGTCCTGGACCTTTTCGACAGCGATAAGCAAGGAGCGGTGTTTCCGCTGATCATGGTTGGCGGAATAATCTCAGCGTACTTTTGCAACCGCCCTCTCCCTTTTTGAGGCAGGACCCATACTGACACTACCCCATCGTCTTCCTTCTCATCCAGTGAAGAAGCGCTCAAAAGCAAATTCTGCTAAAAAGACCACGTTGGATCCGCAATGTCATCATCATCAGCAAAGGTGACTTCCTCGTCCTGACATTCTACATCCTGGAGCTGTGGACTACAAGCAACAGGCACTGCAAGGCGTTGCCGACTGCTCGGGATTTGTGGCGACTGACCGACTTCCTTCTCCTCCTCTGATAGCATCTGCGATTGGGTATCAGAGCAGACCAAATTCTCCTCTTTGGCCTCTTGGTCTTTGGAAATGCCTTCTGACTAGTGTTGAGCGATTTTTATCGACAAAGTTGAAATCGGCAAGGTTTTTATGGTGATCGAAATTTTCAGATCATGCGATAATTAAGGTTAAAATCTGTGCATCATCTATTAAGATCGCGCCATTTTCGGCGCTTCCTGTAATTTTGGCGGCCAGCAAATCAGATTACAGAATAGAGCAGGGTGAGATGTGTGTGCGACGTCATGACTGGGATGTGTATGGTTGCGATTGGCTGGAAAAATCACATGACCTCGTATTACATAGAACAGCCTTAGTGTCTCTCAGCGTCTCATAGGAATAGGACGTGCGCTCTGCCTGTGGCCAAACAGCTCAGCGAAATTAGTCTATTTCTGCACAGAGAAACCTCTACTATTAGCTGTGATCCTTCCAATTTAGTTAGATTAGAGATTTGAAGATTTTATGTAGTTAGCTAGAGAATTTTAAAGCAGCATCTACCGCTGTAAAGTCACGGGGGGAGCGGGGGGGGGGGAGCGGGCGAACACAGACAAGCTCTATCTGTGTAGTGTATAAAGAACACTGGATAAAGTTCACCAAGACTTAGTGTAGACATTACACTGCAATATCTTTATTATTAATAGTTTGCTATTGAAATATTTCCTGGATATTGGGCAGCCTGAACTTATATTGGATACACATCATTTCTAGTAACTGCAGGTCTCTTTGTTAGCTGCAAAACTCCACTTTTATTATCAGTATACATTTCAGATAGGTGTTCATTTTCAATTTTACCCATTCCACCTGTGTTGATATATCCACCTTGCAGTTAAATTACAATCCAGCAATCTTGTAGTCAGCACAGGTTGTTTGTTGCCAAAAATACTGTGTATCATACGAAAACATAACAGATACGTGTTTTTTTATTTTTGCGCACCCAGCTTTGTTCATTGACGCAGCATCCACGTAAATCTTAAAACAGCAATTCTATAGTCACCACAGGTGAATTGAAAGGTGCAAAAAATACCGTGTATTATACAAAAACATAACAGATACGTGTTTTTTGACTTTTGCGCAGTCCAGATTTGTTGATAGACACCTTGCAGTTAAATTTGAATCCAGCAATTTTGTTTTGATAAGGATTTGAGATTAGCTGTGATTTGCCGTCTTTAATAAGAGACTTTCCAAAACTATTCCATACCTTCTCAAATTTTTATATTTCTGAACATAGAGCGAAATGCAGGTGGTAAGCGAGCAAAGAGGGGGTTAGCACATGGAGGTAGAGGTACGAGAGAAGGTGCTCCTTCCAATGCTGGCGACAACACGCATGCCACCGGATCGTCAGTTGCAGGACCGACAGGCCTGTCATCGCTGGGTCAGGGCCCTGTGAATCTAAGTAACGAACATCGTCGCCAATCTGTCCTTCAGTGGTTAATGCAACCTGCATCTAGCAGTCTTACCTCCTCGTCCTCGCAGTCACGGCCACAAATGTCGTCATCAGCATCATCAGCATCCGTCCAACATGAAGCAGCTCAAATGTCAATTCGTGTACCCACCTCTGTGGATAATCCATTGTCTGATGACGAAATGCGGTTGGGGTCAGAAGGCATGTTAAAAGATCAAGAGGATGATTTAGTCTGCTCTGACGCACAGTTACTGATGCCATCAGAGGAGGTGAAGGAAGCCGGTCAATCGGTAAAAATCCCGGGCGGTTGGCAACGCCTTGCAGTGCCCCTTGCTTGTAGCCCGCAGCTTCTGGATGCAGAAACTCAGGACGATCAAGTCACCTGTGTTGATGATGATGATGATGACGACATTGCGGATCCATCCTGGTCTTTTCCGCAGAATTTGCTTGCGAGCGCTTCATCAGTGGACGAGGAGGAAGACGATGGAGTAGTGTCAATACGGGTCCCGCCAGCCACGGTCAGCGCAAACCCCGCTCCTCGCTTATCGCCGTCAAAAAGGTCCAGGACCTCTCAAGCCTGGGCCTTCTTTGAGTAAGCCTCTGATTCACCCAGCGATGTCATATGCCGCCTTTGCCGTAAACGCATAAGTAGAGGCAAGAACCTTAAGTGGTTAACCACCACCAACATGTCTAGTCACATGCAGCGAATGCATGAGTTGAAATGGAGGGAACACTTGGCCAAAAAAGGCCAGACCAACGCCGGGCCTCCAACCACTGTCACACCCTCTGTCTACGCCTCCTCCTCCTCCGCCACCACCAAGCGTTCCTCAGCTGCCCATGTCTCTCAGAGTCATGATCAGGGGTCAGCCTCCGCTTCAGCCTCCACCGTCGCCCGAGTACCACCAGCACCACCGAGGAACCCATCCTACCCCTTCTCCTTCCACCAACTTGACGACCTGCACACCGTACAGTGTCCAGTTTAGCAGCCAGCCTTCTGTCTTCCAGATTTGGGAGCAGAAGAAACACTTTAACCCAAACCATCCCAAAGCCAAAAGCCTGAATGTCTGCATTGCCAGGATTTTGGCCTTGGAAATGTAGCCTTTCCGTCTGGTGGACACAGATGGGTTCTGCCACGTCATGGCCCTCGCCTGCCCCCAAAACCAGATGCCAAGCAGGCATTTCTTTTCCAGAAAAGCCGTCCCTGCTCTGGCCAGCCACGTGTCATCTAAAATTTCAAGCGCGTTTGTCTGCATCTGTGTCCGGAAAAGTCCATCTCACCACCGACACATGGACTAGTAAGCACGGCCAAGGCCACTATATCTCTGTGACAGCTCACTGGGTGAGCTGGGTGGATGTCTCTGGGGGTGACGGTGGCTCTCAGGCTTGGCGCCCCGTTTTCCCAAAAACCGCGGGGATGGTGCAGGGCTCTTTCCCCCCCAAGGCCCCTCAGGTGGCATTCCGTGCCCAGAGACACCAGGCCGGTTGAAATTAAACCCCTTTGGGAAACCGCCACAACAAGGTCAGGAGCTGTGGCGGTTTCTGAAAGGGGCCCCCCCGAGCGCGGCTGGGGGACAAGAACCTTGTGCCGGGGCAAGGTGGTGTGCAAAAAACCGGGCGAAATCTGCGGGCCCCGCCCCTTAAGATCGGTGGGCGGGGCCCACACCCCTTGCCGGGGCACAGTCATGAACCTTGTTTCCCCCAAAAATTTCTAAAGAGTCCCCGGGCCCGGGGAATCCCTGCTAAAGAAGGCCGAGGTCGAGTTCGAAATTCCGCCGTTCCCCCCAGCTTCTTTCCCGCCTGGCTGCTTTTGCACGTCAGTCGGCCTCCCCGTAAACCGTCTAAATTGTTGAGTGGAAACCGCGGGAATTTTCCCCCCTCCAAAAGGCCCAGCGATTGGGGGGGAGCAGGCAATCCCAAATTACGCAGTGGAAGTGACACATGGCCCTGAAAACCCAGGGGGCGGCCACCTCGGGGGTTTGAGCCACTGGGGCCTGAAGGGGGGTGAAAGGCTCTCCCAACCATCCTTGCCATTTTTTAAAAAAAAAGGAAGCCACCAAAATGGCCCAGTGCGGACGTTTTCCCCCTTGCCCAATGAGATTGTGGGGATCTTAGTTTGGAACGATCTTTTTGGACACTCTGAAACAACAGGTCCCCGCCGGGAAAACGGAGGAAAGGAGGGGGACACAGATGCGGGACCCGGACCTTTCCCCTCCGTCAAATCCCCCAAGGCCCGACAGTTTCTCAAATTTTAAAGGGTCTTCATTAGGCATTTTTTTTCAGGGTCCAAAAGCTGTGCAAGGCGCACCCTCATTCTCGGGTGCATCATCTGAGGAAAGGCCCGGGGCCTGTGTTGAACGGGTTTCGGGGGGGAAGGGAGGGGGGAGGAGGAGGAGGTATTCCTGGGGACACCGACGCCCCTCCTTGGAAAGATTTTTGGTGGGGAATTTTTGAGGAAGATAAAGGAAGATGAGTTTGCTAGTCCCCCTAAACCCAGAGGTTTGGGGAAAAACTAACTCCATCCCCTCCATGATGTTGGTGTCCCTTTTTCCCAAACAGACCCTCCCCTTTAAAGGCCATCAAAATGAACAATTTTTTAAGGGGTTGGCCCACCCTCCGGGATCCCCCGGTAAAAAACAAAACTCAGCATTTTCCTTCCCCCCCACCCAAATAAGGTAAAATGAAAGGAAATGGAGCCCCTTGCGGGATTAAAAAAACCCTAAGACACTCTTTCCCCGGTCGGTTTCACGTTCTTCAAAGGCCCCAGGGTTTGGAACCACGCCAGTGATTTGCCCAGAATTTAAAAGTGCCAGTAGCCGTAGCAGCGCAGCAGGAAAGTGGCGGTTTGCCTAATGGGTGACCTGTGGAAAATCTTTATTTCCCACCTCCCCAACGCATGAAATTTCAGGCCCCCCGATACAACACCCAGAGCCCAGCTTAAGATAAAGGTGCACGACATCTGCGTCCCCCAAACCCAAAGTTTTTTGTATGTGTTCCGGACCCAATAGATTTCCCGGGGAAACCAAAATGGACGAAGGGCCCCAAAGGTGGCTCGAAAACGCCATGAGGTTTTTGTCCGGGCCCACAGTCAGCATCATATTTTGAGGGGCCCTTCAGCACAGCCGGGGGAGTCATTCCCCAGACAAACGCATTGGTTTCCCAAAGAAAAAGGGAAATCTTTTTTACTTTCACCCAAGATAAATCAGGCAGGATCTCTGATGATGTTTGTCCCCAAAATTGCCGGGGTCAACCGTTTAGTTGCTGGTCTACTTTCACATTCCTCCCCAAAAAACAGAAATGGTCCTCTTGAAAAACTTAATTTTTAAAAAATCATTTTTACTGCAATTTTTATTCTTAATTCCCAAAAGTTCTTTGCCCGGTTTTTCTGTGAGGAGACTAAAAGAACCCAAAAATTTTTATGACAAAACCATATTCCCCTTTTTTCACTTTTTTCTTTTTGAATTTTTTACATTGTCAATGGGTTTTGGGGTCTTTTGCCTCCAATTTTTTAAAAGTGGTGAGAAATTTATATTTAATAATTTTTTGGGGTTTTTGTAGCTGTTAGGTTTTCAAACAATAAAACAAGGGCCTTTGGAACGAAATGTGGCTTCAAGTGGCATTTCTCCTTTTACAATTTTTTAACAGTGGCTGAAAGTCATTTTTAAAATTTTTTTTGGGGCATCTGCTTTAAAAATGCAGCAATACACAGGTCCTTTTTCCAAAAAATTTTGTTTCTAATAGACATTTGTTCTTCACAATTGAAAAAGGGGCCTCAGGGGTCATGTTTTAAATTTTTTGGGGGTTTTTTGCTGTGACATCACTAAAACCTACAGTCCTATTCTAAAAAATGTTTTTTTTCCCAAACAGTTTTTCTTCACAATGGTCAAGAGTGGCTCGGGGTGAGGTGCTGCAGAAACAGGAATAGTTAGGACACTGTTAAGGACACATAAAAAAAAGATTTTGTTTTTTGCAAGACTTAACATACAAAAAACCCCCTTTATTGAAAAAACCCTTTTTAATAAAAATTAAAAAAAAAAAAAGAAAGACTGGGGATTCCCCCGATTTTTAAAAATGTTTTTTCAAAATTTAAAAGTACTAAAAAATTTGCATTACAAAATAGCTTTTAAAAAAAAATTCCTCTGAATTGTAAAGGGGAGGTCAGGAAAACTTTACCGATGTTTTGGTTATTCGAGGCATGGGGTATGGAGCACGGAAAAGAGAACAAAGTCAAGACCATTTCCCCACACGTTGATAAATGAAAAAAAATGCCAAGATAAAGGGCACCTGGGTGTAACAGACGTTAACCACCCTTATTTCCAAGTGAAGCTCAAATTTTCCACACTCATACGGAGGGGGAAACCTACCCAGGTATTTGACTTTTTACTGACAAGGCTGGAGTTTTCTCAACTTCCGCTTCCACACTCGCTTCACACGACAGTTTTCTTCTGGTTCCCCCAGGGCATTTTAACCCGCGTGTTTAAAAGATGACGGAGCCACCCGGGGGCCTCCAACCGCCCCCACTGTATCTCCGCCCGAGTCATGCTGGCCCCGACAGGGATAGTCAATGTTCCATGAAACAAAATGTGGTTGAAAGACTCCTTTTTCCGGCACTTTTTAAATCTGGGGTTATGCAGGTTTGGGCTCATGCTGTGGGCCCCAAAAAGGAAAGCAATGTCCAGGAAAAACAAAAAGGGTGGTTGAAAAGCCCTTTTTTTTCCCGGGCCCCTTTTTAAATGTGGGGGCCCTGCGGGTTTTGGGCCATGCTGGGGCCCAGGACAGGGATTTTTAAAAATTTCCAGTTCAAGTAAATGATGGTTCAAAAAATCTCCCCTTTTTGGAAACTTTAAAATTTTGGGTGGGTGATGCGGGTTTTAAGGGCAGGCTGGGTACAAGACAGGGATAGTAAAGGGGTTTGACTTTTTTCTTTTTGTGATTTTTAACCTAAGTGTTTTCCTAAGATGTAGCCCGTACCCCATTTGATGTTGTGGATTTTATTTCATTTCTCCACCTTTTTTGGGGTGAAATAATGAAGGGGGTTTGTTGCTCTCCCCATAACTTTAAGGGTAAATCGCTCAAATCGAAAGGGCCCTATCAAAAAAACCTTATCGATAGCGTTTACAAACGACAAAATCGATCGATCTCGATAGCCAACGCAATCGCTCAACACTACTCTTCTCTCATCGGATGGCCAGCAAAATTACAGGAAGCGCTGAAAAAGGTGTGATTGTAAACGTGATAAAGATTGTCTTTAAGATTTTCACGGAAACTATCGTGTGATCGGGAAATCCCGATAATCGTAAAAACCATGCCGATTTCAACGTTTGTCGATAGTATCGCTCATACCTAGTCCTTAACCATCCCTTACAAGTTTACATGCCAAATTTCATGCAATTAAAAAAGGCATAGAATTCGCTTGATTTATGAACCCGCTGTGCAGCGGGTCATAAATCAGGTGCATTCCAGGGCTCGGCGACAGTTTGAGATCAGGTATACCACTTTGAAAGTGGCATACGTGTTCTGACTAATGTGCCCAGAAATGCCGTAGCAAAGCTATAAATCTATCAATTCTAGTGCACTCCGCCTCCCGTATGCGGGAGATTTGAAAATGTAAGAACGGGGCTACGCTGGATATCGGGCTGTAAACATGCCAGATACCCGGTGCAGCCCCGTTCATACATGTCGCCCTATATCTTGAAACTACACTAACTATACAATGTCCCAGACACTGCTGGTTTGTAACACGTGACAAATGGAGGGTCCAGCCAAGTATGAACAGTTCACTTATAAAATATCTGTCATAGTAGAGTACAGTCAGTGATTTTCTCTATAGTATAGAGCAGTACTACATGTTTAATACTGCTCTTTATATGTGCCAGGGTGAGCAGCTCCTTTAATTCCTTCCCACATATTAAAATAATTGTACATCATTATTGCATGTATTTATGTCAATCTGCCATACAGTTATGTCATCTGGGTGACACAAGCTCAGGAGCTGAGTGAGAGCCGGCCATAACATACAGTAGGCATCCTGCTGCAATGGCCTGGATCAGAGCTAATGCTGATCCCAGCCATTTACTTCCTTATATGTCATGATGGTCAATAGCAATCATTGTATGTAAGGGATTTGACAGAGGAAAGAGGTCCCGTATGACCCCCATCAGCATTTATATGACACAGTGACAATCATGATAACCAGAGGCCAAATGATGGCCTCCAGTCTGCCAGGCCCTGTCCGGAGGCCTAACAGGTTGAATGACAGTAAGTATTCCATTGTGGTACAGTCATGTACTCCAATGCATTTCAGTGATTGCTGAGCCTAGTCCTCTAATGGCACCTCTACTCCATAACAGATTTGTGATAATAACCTGGTCTATAAAATTGTCATGTTATTTAACCCATATAAGGAACCACAGAAAAAAATAAACAAAAATTAATGCAATGATTGGATTTTCTGTTCATCCTTCTGCACATAACATGAAACAAACAGCAGATAAAAGTCAAATAAAGCTCGAAATGATACCAGTTAAAATATCAGTTCATACCACAAAAGCACTAGTATTGATCGAACCGTTCGAGAAAAGTTAAGTTCGAGTCGAACATCTTGATTTTCCTGAACTTGACCGAACATTTTACTGTTCGTTTGACTAAAAGTTTGAGTTGCCTTTCTGCATTTTTGGTGGCCATCCAATCAGTGCAGGGCACAGAGAAGTGTCAAAAACGTCATCGCTGAGCTGTGGGGCTCTCATTGGCTTCTAAAATCTCATGACCATGTTATATATTTCACTGTATTGCGTTTTGAATGCCATTTTTAGCTCACACTCTGTACTGTACAGACTGCACTCTGTCTGATTGCTTGCATGCAGGCACCAGATTTGCTTATTAGCGACAGGAAAAGCTGCAATTTAGATTAGGTAGGTATATAGTTAGGGGGGTGTGCAGCAAGCTTAGGGAATCATAGACAGCAATAGTTAGGGAGTTTGGTACTGCTGGCTGCATCTTTCCCACACCCAGAAGCTGTGATTTTGCGACATTTGTGGTTGGTGAAAATTATTCTGAGTGCAGAAGAGTTAATTTTTTTAATTTTGGAGGTTAAGTAATTGTATAATAAACCCTTTCCAAATTTCCCTATCCAAACCAATATATTTGAATTAGTGGTTGGTAGTTGAAAATTATTCTGAGTGCCGAAAAATTCATTTTGGCAGTTTTGGAGGCTCAGTAATTGTACAGTATAACACACCGTTATACTGTTGAACATGGTGAGAATTAGAGGTGGTAAGTGAGCAAGGAGGGGCGTAGCAGGTGGAGATAGAGGTACGAGACAAGGCACTACTTCCAGTGCTCTGGGCAACACACAAGCAAGCACATAGTCATTCGCAGGACCGTCAGGCCTGTCATCGCTTGTTTGGTTCCCTGTGCCTCTCATTACTGAACAGCATCGCCAATCTGTTCTTCAGAGGTTATCACACCCTGTATGCAGCAGTTTTACCTCCTCTTCTTCTTAGTCACTGGCACAAATGTCATCATCATCATCATTAAGCCAACCTGACGCAAAAGTGGGCAGAATGTCATAACCCAACATAAAGACCACTCTGACTAATTGATTTTCTCAAGAACTTTTTGATGACACAATGCGGTTGGGGTCAGAAGGCATTCCAAAAGATCAAGAGGCCAAAGAGGATGATTTTGTCTGCTCTGACGCCCAATCGCTGATGGCCTCAGAGGAGGAGAAGGAAGCTGGTCTGTCGGCAGAAAAACCAAGCGGTCAGCAAAACCTCGCAGTGTTGTGGATCCAACGTGGTAATTTGAGCAGCAGCTGGCGAGCGCATCATCAGTGGTGGAGGAGGGTGAGTGCAGGTCCGGCCTCAGAAAGGGAGAGGGCAGTCGCACAATTCCACTGACATTACTCCACCAGCCGCGGTCAGTGGCAGCGGGAACACCGCTACTAGGTTTTCACAGTCAAAGAGGTGCAGCACCTGTAAAGCCTGGGCCGTTTTCGATCAAGCCTCAAGTTCACCGACTGACGTCATATGTCGGATTTGCCATCAACGTGTCAGTAGAGGAAAGAATGAAAAGAGTTTAAGCACCACAAGCATGAAAAGGCACATGCATAGAAAGCAGGAATTGCTGTTGCCTCACCAAGGGCTCCGGACGTCCCGCCGCCATTCCTCTACACTCTGCCTCATCCAGGCCGGTCTTTACAGCCTCCAGCGGCTGATACCCCAGGGGACGCTCCCTAAGTTTATGCCCTATTACATAGATATACTCACTCTTCCAAACATCTCCTCCTCTTTAATGACCCCTTGTGATGTCTCTCGAAAAAGGCGATTAGCAGAAACGTCGTTTATTATGACATCCTTTTCTTACTCTCTAAAGTAACAAATTCTCACTAGAGATCATTTATTGTAAAACATCTGTTCAGTATTGTTTTGAAATTTGGTGCATATATGTATCTGCCCCTGTAAAACACTAATAAATACTTTAGTTATCATTATTCGGTGTGCGGTGAACATAATTTTGACTTGGAGAAAAAAGACCACACAGGTCATGGGCTTCCAACCACCGTGCAAACAATTGTAAATGAGACCTGTAATGCAGCTGCACTTGCTTTTATACATTTATTTGAATTTCATTAGACATAGCATACATCGACGTTCAGTCATCACTAGTCCATATAAAGTCCTTTGAAGGATAGTAAGCAAGTAGTAAATATCAGGTAAATACCTTGTAATATTTTACAATTCCATGGGATAGCAGAGGAGCAGCTTGGACAACCGACTTTATATGGACTAGTGATGACTGAATGTCGATGTATGCTATGTCTATTGAAATTCAAATAAATGTATGAAAGCAAGTGCAGCTGCATTACAGGTCTCATTTACAATTGTTTGCACTGAGAAATGGGGCAAAGGAGGAGGCCCTTTGTTTGACCTGCTAGCAAGTGGATGCAAGTTTATTAACATGCAGAGTATTGTTTACAAAAGCTTCCAACCACCATGACATTTTCTGCCTCCTCCTCCTCTGCCACTTCCAAGCACAAGCGGTCCTCTGCTGCTGATGTGCCGGAGCAGCATGAGCAAGCATCATCTCCAGTCCCAGATACTGTTGGCCGATTCCCACCACCAGAGATACAGTCTACACCTTCCCCTTCCACCAGTGTGACCTGCAAACCATACAGCGGCCAGTCTGGCAGCCGGTCTTCTGTGTACTAGGTGTGGGAGCAGAAAAAAAACACTTTCACCCCAACCATCCCAAAGCCAAATGCCTGTATTTCAGCATTGCCAGGCTGTTGGCCTTGGAAATGTTGCCTTTCCACCTGGTGGACACAGATGGGTTCTACTACATCATAGTCCTGGCATGCCCCCAATATCAGATGCCGAGCAGGCATTTCTTCACCAGAAAAGCTGTCTCTGCCCTGGCCAGCCACGTTGCAGAAAAGAACTCCAGCGCGTTGGCTGCATCTGTGTCCACAAAAGTCCATCTCACTACAGACACATGGACTAGTAAACATGGTCAAGAGCGTTACATGTCACTGATTGCTCACTTTGGTGATGGGTCTCGGCCGACACTCTTCAACACTGCTGGAATGGTTCAGAGTCTATATCCAAAACCTCGACAGGTAGCATCACGTGCCAAGAGAAACCAGGCTATTCTCGAATTAATTTGTCTTGGAGACCATCAACACACAGATCAAGAGATGTGGATGGCTCTGCGCACTCAGAATGACCACTGGCTGGGTGCTAAGAACCTGGCACCAGGCAAGGGGGTGTGCAACAACGGGAGCAATCTCTTTGCTGCCCTTAAGATTGGTAGACTTATGCACATCCCTTGCCTGGCACATGTCATGGACCTGGTTGTGCAGAAATTTCTCAAGCGCTACTCGGGTATTGACTGTCTTTTGAGGAGGTCTTAGCTCACGTCCGGTCTTCGCACCCTGCTTCGGCACAACTGGCAGTATTGCAGCATGATATGGGCCTCCCCATCAACCATCTGATATTTGATGTGGGAAAACGCTGTAATTCCACCCTCCACATGTTCCTGCAATTGTGGCAGCAGCGTAATGTCATTATGTAGTATGAAATGTCGCATGGCCTGCCTAGCAGTGGTGTGGACCTCGGGATGTTGACTCATAGGGCGTGGAGACAGGTGAAGGATCTCTAAACCATCCTTGGCAGTTTTAAAGAGGCCACCAAAATGGTCAGTCGGGACGATGCTCTTGTCATCATGACCATTCTGGTTATATTTTTACATGAACAAGTGTTAGGCACTCTGTGGCAGCAGGTTCCAGGAGTGAAGGAGGAGGAGGAGGTGGACACAGAGCCTTACTCGCCGAAGGATGTAGAAGTCCCGACTGTTTCTCAATTGTATAGGTCATTTTTAGACGGTGGTTCTAGGTCGAGGGCAGGTGCAGGATGGCAGTTCAGCTCACAGAGCAGAGCACATGAGGCTAGCCAGGGCTCTAGTGACAGTCAGGGTAAGGAAGTGGAGGAGGATGAGGAGGGGGGGTGGACACCACTGGTATTGATTACCCTTCAGTGGTTAGAGGTTGGCACAGATTACAGTAGGAGAAAGAGGAGGAGAAGGAAGAAGATCACGTTAGTGCCCCTCACACATGAGTGCTTGATAGCTACATTACCTGCAACATGATCCACGGATCAAGGCAATAAAAATGAATAGCAATTACTGGGTGGCCACCTTCCTTGATCCACGTTACAAGACATAAGTGAGCAATTTCCTTCTACCCACAGAAATTGACAGTTGAATTCAGGATTTTGAGACAGCGCTCATTGACTGATTCGAGACATCTTTGCGTCTTCACATTCTAATGTCACAGTGGAACAACGTCAGCAATGCAGCAGCAGTAGAATGGCAAATAGGCGCAGCAGGCATTGTGGCAGAACCCTACTTGGTGACATTTGGCAATCACTTTTTACCACCTCACCAACGTCTGCAAGACAGGGCAGCGTTCATACACATAGAGACCATCTTAAGACTATGGGTCATGACTGCCTGTGGCTTAACATTGATGTTTTTGAACTTAGTTTGGACCAATTCAACTTTTGGGTGTCCAAACTGGATGAATGGCCTAAGCTTGCTCGACACGCCATAGAAGTTTTAGTCTGCCCAGTAGCCAGTGGTATCTCAAAACGCACACTCAGCACAGGTGGTGGGGTGATAACTGACAAACATATATGTCTTTTCCCTGACAATGTGGATCGTTTGACATTTATCAAAATGAATCAAGCATGGATCTCTGACCATTTTGTTGCAGCGGTTGCCAATGTCACTGACTAGAAAACTGTAGCACGTCTTCTTCACAATGTGAAATACACATTGAAACTACACTACATCTCATGTCTGTAGTTCCTGGGCCTGCTGCTTCTACACATTGTATTCCACTTCTGCCTAATCTTGTTGAACCAAAACCACCATCTTTCAGACTGCTATGTTCTCGCCCCGCAATTACGCTGTGTGGACGGGGGCGGTGCGGGAGCGGGGGGCCGGCACCTCGCCGGCCCATAGACTATCATTACTATTGGCGCATATACGCCACTAGTAAATGACATGTCACGTCTCTCCCCACTAAGCGAATTCTCCGAGCGGGGAGAGGAGACGTAAGCCATAGTTCTCTATGAAAGCTGGGGATTACCATCATGACTGGGCCGTTTTTCTGCCCGTAATTTGCACAGCACGCCGCGAATTATGGGCTGAAATATGTGCCCAAATAAGCCGTGTGAACATGGCCTTAGAGCCAAATTTACTTCACTAAGTTGTTCCATTTATCCAGTTTACTGTTATGGATGGTAATTGCAGTTTCTTCTCACCTGTATAGGTATAAAAATTACCCGTTTTCCTCAGGTTATTATATAGAATGGCAACAGGAATCTCCCTTTGTTCCTTCTTAATTATGTGTGCTTTATAAAGACATTCAATATTCTGGCTTTCAATACATTATACTCTTTAAATGTATCAAAAAGACTTCATACATAGCACTTAGCCATTAAAAAATGTATTTATAGGAAAGTAACCTTCTGAGGATAGTCATCCGTCATCAGTCCAGCTTTTACACAGCAGCTTGCAGCTGCTCTCGGTGCATATTAGCTCTGAATATGACTGCTCCTACATCCTCTGGCTCGTTCCACCTCCGCTACATTTCAGGGGAACGCCCACTTTGTCAAGCGTCAGGGAGTAGCGTTACAGCAGCTTATATATATACATCACATCAAACATCTTTAAAACCAACGCTACAGGTTAGAAAGGTAATGCTGTCTTTAAGATCTACATCATATTAACACTGTATCATATAATATTTTATTATCACATTCCTTTTACTAAGACTACCTCTCTTAACCCTTTCCCTATGAGCCGGATTCATAGGAACACGTTCCACCTGCATTCTTCTTTCAGTCCAGTTGGGACTAGCGACTTCAACTGGTTAATCCAGTATACCTCCCTTTGGACTAACTGTATACGTACTTGTTCTGCATTAGCACCCTCCACTGCTTCTAATACACACCATCTCAAGTCGCATATATTATGCTGACATTCAAAGAAATGGCGTGCCACCATAGTTTCTCCAAATTTTTTCGTCATTGTATCAAAAACAAGTTGAATTAAAAGAAAGTATTCAGAAATTAAGAGAAGAAATGATGGTAGATAATTAAAGAAATTTGAAAGAGACACAAAAGACTAAATGCATGAAAGAGTCTATACTTGGTCTACTGAAAGAACAAAATATCGAAAATGGCAAAAAACTCGAGGTTCAGTTGAAACAGATACATCTTCAATGGATTCTGAAGTCAATATGGATAAACAGGCTACCTCAAAAACTAATAGAGGGAAACAAAATAAACCACATTTTTTAGGAGACAATCAAGATCAGGATTCTACCAGTACAGGTTCAACAGAGGCGGTAGCAAGCAGCAGCAAATTGAGGCCCAGAAAAAAGACAGGCAAAAAGTAATGGATGACTTAACAGACAATATTTCATTGAAAGAACTAACAGATGAACAGAAAAGTGTTATTAATAAAGGACTTAACTTTGCACCTACAAATGAGATAACTAAGTTTGATTTTGAACTGGATTTTTATAAGTTTTGTCAAAGATAAGATTAAAAATGTTCTATGGTAAAATGTAGGGGAAACAAAGAACTAAGGACGACATGTATGATCGGGCTTTTCGCCTGTTTTTGGGAGTAAACTGCGCCTCCCGGCCCGAATCCCCCTGTCGGACGCAGGGATGCAGTGTTAGGCGCAGCGTTCGCCACTTTCAGCTGCGCCCCGCATGAAGGGGCGGGCAATGGGCGCGGTGTGGACGCGGTGTAGGCGTTCCGGGGCAGGATGCAGCGCGCTCGAAAACTCCGAGGCATGTACGATCGCGGCTCGCCAAAGCACGGCGCAATGCAGCGCTCGGCAGCTCCGACAGTCAGACCTAGTTTATTTTGGTCTAAATGCTCCGGCGGCGGCGAAGTGAAGCAAGAACGTAACATGCGAGGAAGCATACAGAAGATCGCAAGAGAAATCTCGGCACTCAGCTCCGTGCAGCATGGAGTATGATTCCAAAAAAATCGCCTTTATAAAGGCGGAAAACATTATCAGAAAAGAGCTCAAACCTCAACAATAAAAAATATTTAAAAAAAAAACACTTTCAGAAAATCTAGAACGGCGCAATATCAAGAATTAGGATATTGGAGATTGCCGGGGAAAAAAAGAAATTTAAAATTCTAAATTTTTTTCCATTGTTCGGCAAAAAAACCCCCCAATCAGACTGGGGAGCGACAGTGAACCTTTAAAAAAAAAAAACCTAGGGAGAACTATTTGACCAATCAAATTTAAAGGGGGGGAAAGGTTCAAAATACAGAAAAATGCAAAAAGAGCTGTTTGGGCTGAGCAGGGGGGGCTTGGCTATCTCGGCCAATCAAAAGGGAGCACAGGGACCCCTTATCCCTTTTGGGGAAAAGTTTGAACCAATCAAAAACAAAAGGGGGGACATTCAAAATAAGAAAAAATCGAAAAAGCGATTGCTGAGTACGGGGCTTGGGTTTCCCCGCCAATCAGAGCCGACTACTTTTCCCTTGTATTTATGGGGAAATGGGGACAATCAATCTCGGGCCCCAGCGCCCCGGCATTGAGTATGAATAAAAAAAAAAAAATTTTTTTAGTTTGTAAAATATTCTCTGAAAAAGAGCTCAAACTTCTATAAACATAAAACAATTAAAATCCCGAAGAACGCGTTTCCGCGAGACCGGCCTAAAAACAGGAATTGGGATATAGAAATGCCGGAAATACATAATCAAATTCTGTAGGCTTCTCATTGGGCGGCTTAAAACCGCCCAAAAAAATGGAGCGAAAAAAACCCTTTTAAGCTAGGGGAAAATTTTACCAATCATATTCAAAGGGGGACCAGTTTTAAAATACGTAAAAAGGGAGAAAAGAGCTTTATTGGTTTAAGCAGCGGGGGGTCGTCCAGCTTAGCCAATCAGAGCGCGAGCTACTTTCTCATAGTTCTATGGGGAAAAGAAATACAGGCGAGTCTCTTTTTGATTTACAAGTTTTTAAAAGGGGCGTTTTTTTGGACCAATGGGAAGCGAGCGATCCCATGGGTTTTCAATGCAATCTGGAAAAAAAACTGTACATGGCCGAAATCAAATGAAAGACTAAAAAGTTTTCCAGTTTTTATAAATAATAATAATATGGGGGGGAACGAAAAAAAAAATATTTAATTTAATTAAAAACAAGGGGTTTTTTTCTTTATTTTCGTTACACCCCTACTAATTTATCCTTGGCTAACGAAAAAAAAGAAAAAACCCGATTTATTTTAAATTTAATTTTTTTTAAATTTTTTTATTTTATTTAATTTTCCCGCCTTTGGGTTTTGGAATTTTGGGCAAAAAATTTCCCATAGGATATAAAGGGGGCTTTGTCGTTCCCATTCTGATTTTGGGCAAAAACTCCTTTCCCTAGCCTTTTTAATGGGGTCTTTGTCGCTCCTATTCGATTGGCTGGTTTATGGGCGACCAATGAGAATAGCCCTTCAAAAATTTTAATTACTGATTTCCCCCCGGGAATTCCCCCCATTTGCCCAGTCCCCGGGGGGACAAAAAGCGGGTTTTTCGGGGATTGAATTGATTTATGTTTATAGAATGTTTGAGCTCCTTTTTTAGAAAAATTTTCACTTAATAAAAATGGTTTTTTTTTTTTTTTTTTTTTTTCCCAAATCCATGGGCCCCAAGGGGCTGAGAGCCGAGATTTCATTGCGCCCAAACTCTCAATAGGGCCCACAATGGAGAAGTAGCTCGCCTCTGATTTTGGGTGGGATAGCCAAGCCCCCCCTACTCAACCCCCAACAGCTATTTTTTGCAATTTTTTCTGTATTTGAACTGTCCCCGGGCCCTTTTATTCTGATTGGGCAAAGTTCTCCAAAAGGTTTTTTAAAGGTTCCTGGGCGCTCCTATTCTTATTGGCCGGGGATAGCCAAGGGCCCCCCTATTTGCCAATCAGCTCTTTTTTTCATTTTTACTGTATTTTGAACTGTCCCCGCCTTTTATTCTGATTGGGGCAAAAGTTCTCAATAGGTTTTAATGGTTCACTGTCACCCCTTTTCTGATTGCCCGGTTTCTTTGCCGACATGAGAATAGCTTTCAGAATTGGAATTACTGTATTTCCCGGCAATTTCCCCAATATCCTAATTCTTGATATAGCGCCGTTATAGATTTTTGGAAAGTGATTTTTTTATGTATTTTTTATTTTTGAGGTTTGAGCTCTTTTCTGAGAATGTTTTCCGCCCTTATAAAGACGATTTTTATATTCGTACTCCGCACGGACATCTTTAATGATTTCTTGCTGTTCTCCAGCCTGTCTCGCATCGGAATACATGTGAGGCGCAGTCCCGCACAGCGCCCATATCCCCGCACTGCGCCCATGTCCCCGTACTGAGCCCCCCACACTGGCGAGGCGCAGGGAAAGGTGCGCCCCGACGTGGCGAGATTCATACATGTCGCCCTAAATGTAATTTTAGGCTAACTTTAAAAAGCAATTTTGACTCTTTTTTAGATAATCCTATGTTAGACACTTTTCAGAATATGGTCAAAATGGAAGTATTATATAATTGGGACAATTTTACAAAGAAGGTTAAACAAATTTTTAGAAAGGGTGAAATGCAAGCATTAAAACAACTACGAGAGGATAAAAATTTAATTATTAAAAAAGCGGACAATGGTGGGACAGTAGTCCTGATGGATAGAGAGCTGTACCTCAATGAGATGCTATCACAATTGGAAAATGTGGAGATAAATGAAAAATTAGAGAACAACCCCACAGAAGAGTTAAAACGAATGGTAGATGCTTTAGTTAGTAAGGCAGAGGAACAAGGCATCATATCTCAGTACTTGAGAAAGCTATTAACAACTGAAAACCCTAGAGTAACGATATTTTACCTTGTCCCAAAAATTCATAAGAACTTAGAACGACCCCCGGGACGCCCGATTGTATCGGGCATAGGCTCACTATTTCAGCCCCTGGCCACATATATAGATGGGTACCTACAAAAAATTGTCAATAAATTGCCATATTGTTTAAAAGACACCAACGAGTTTCTAAAGAAGATTGATAATTTAGATGTTAGTAATGTAACTGAACTTTGCACGTTCGATGTAAAAAGTCTCTACACAAATATATCAACAAAAGAAGGAATTGAATCTTTTAAAGAGAAATTATATGAGGATTGTAAGTTGACTAATCTCCCTGTTGGAAATTGTCCTCACTAAAAGATATTTCCGGTTTGGCGTTACCTACTACTTGCAGCGGCAGGGGACCTCGATGGGGTCCCCTGTCGCTTCGAGTTATGCGAATATATATTTATATATATGGCCAATATAGAGGAGGGGCACGTTGTCCACAGTGACTGAGGTATGTGGACTACATGTTCATGCTCTGGACAAGAACATCTGAGGAACTAGTTAAGTTCAATGAGTATATCAACAATATCCATCCATTATTGGAATTTTCTATGACTCAACACCAAACAACTATTAACTACTTAGATGTAGAAGTTAAAAAAGAAGGCTCCAGCCTAAGTACTACCCTCTACTCTAAACCCACGCATCGTAATAACATACTTAAAAAGGATAGTTTTCATGCCCCTAATGTATCTAGGGGAACCACAAGGGGACAATTCCTAAGAGCTCGAAGAATCTGTACATCAGATAGTGATAATTTTGAACAAATGTATAATCTAACAGAGAAACTGTCGAGACGTGGATACAATAAGAAAGAAATACATGAGATAGGCATGGAGGTGGGAAGAATGTTTAGAACTGAAGCAAGATGTACAAAAAAGAGGGAGCAGGAAGGTCCTAAGGTAGATTCTGTAGCGACGTATGACAAACGTGCTGGGCTAATAAAAAGTTCCATGTTAAAACATTGGAAGATCTTACAGAGTGACCCTAATCCCAGCTCTTTATTTTTGGAAAAACCCAGGTTTATCTACCATAAGGGTAGAACCATTGGCAGTCAAATAGTACGACCTGATATACAGACGTCACAACGAGTAAATAGACAACAATTTTTGAGAACAAAAAAATTAGGAACATATCCATGCTTAGACTGCCAAAACAGCAGCAGTGTAATTAAGGGTGATGTGATTACCCATCCTATGAAAGGTTACAACATTAAGCTAAAAGGGTATTATACCTGTGACACAGAAAAGGTCATCTATCTGCTTAAATGTCCATGCGGGAAACCCTATGTTGGACAAACATCTAGAAAAATAAAATTTAGAATAAATAAACACAAGTCCCAAATTAGGTTGGATAAAAATAGGGTAATGAATGCAATGGAAAAGAAAAAAGAAAAGGAAGAAAGGGATACAATAACAAAAAAAAATTGAGAAACTACGGTGGCACGCCATTTCTTTGAATGTCAGCCTAATATATGCGACTTGAGATGGTGTGTATTAGAAGCAGTGGAGGGTGCTAATGCAGAACAAGTGCGTATACGGTTACTCCAGAGGGAGGTATACTGGATTAACCAGTTGGAGTCGCTAGTCCCAAATGGACTGAATGAAGAATGCAGGTGGAACGTGTTTCTATGAATCCGGCTCATAGGGAAAGGGTTAAGAGAGGTAGTCTTAGTAAAAGGAATGTGATAATAAAGTATTATACGATACAGTGTTAATATGATGTAGATTTTAGAGATAACGTTACCTTTCTAACCTGTAGCGTTGGTTTTAAAGATGTTTGATGTGATGTATATATATATATATATATATATATAAGCTAAAGTAACGCTACTCCATGATGCTTGTCAAAGGGGGCGTTCCCCCGAAACATAGCACAGGTGGAATGAGCAGGAGGATGTAGGAGCCGTCACGCTCAGAGCTGATGTGTACCGAGAGCTTTTGCAAGCTGCTGTGAAAAAGCTGGACTGATGACGGATGACTATCCTTAGAAGGTTACTTTCCTATATATACATTTTTTGTATGCTATGTAATGTATGAAGTCTTTTTGATATATTAAAAGATTATAAATTATTGAAAGCCTGAATATTGGAATGTCTTTATACGGTACACGTTTTGTGAACGATAAAAATTACCTGAACATCATCTCCCATTGACTTTAATGGGATTCGAGTTCGAGTTGAACCCTGAATTGAACACCACTACTGTTCGAAGTTCGACTCGAACTCTTTACTGTTGGTTCATCACTAAAAAGCACCAGCACATCTCCATCAATTGAATAAAAAAGTGATGCATAAACATTATTTTATAAAATGCTTTTAATGTGTTAAACTGCTACAGCATTAAAAAAAAAAAAAACTAAACATAATGGGTATTGCTGCAAACTTTTCTCATTGAAAGTCATTTGCACTGCACAGTAAGCACTGTAACACTACCAGAATTGTTGTATTTTGATTTTCCAGCCTCCCAAAATGTGGCATATGACGTGTTTAAAAAGACAAATATACCCCAAAATGAACTACTACTGAAAATGTTAACTTATTGAGCAAAAAACAAGCCTTCACAAAGCTGTCAATGTAAAAATAAAAAAAACTATGGCTCTGCAAATACTTTGTTGTAAAAGCTTGTTTTTTAAGAATTTTATTGTGTAAAAGTAAATGTGAAAAACTATCTAAACGTGGTATCGCCATAATCATATCTACCCACAGAGTACAGTTAACACATCATTTATAGTGCAGTGAGAGTGTAAGTAATAAAAAAAAACTCCTAGTATTGCTGTACTTCGTTCACTCTGAATCCCAAAATATGTCATCAAAAAGACATTTGTACCTAACTGTTCTAAAAAAACCTCCAAAACCAAAAAAAAACCCCCCAAA
>JAODAL010029634.1:0-51301 GCA_025379985.1 Phyllomedusa bahiana
GCACCCGGAAAGGGATGATTCGGCTCCCACCTATTGGACCCCGCACCGGCCCCAAAAGGGGACCCTTTTTTCCCACAGAGAGGGAGGACAAACTAAAAATACTATGGGGGAAATCCTCCGTGTCAGTTGGCCGCTCCCTAGTGGGGATGCCCCTCCTCTGACGGTTGCCCGGGGGGTTCTTCAGGCTCACGAACTACTCCCGCGGGCCCCGGGGGAAGGGGTTGGGGGGTGGGAGCAGTACCGCCCCTCAGCAGCAAATAAGTTGGGTCACTGAAAAGGGCTTCCCTTTCACCCGCCTATTAAAGGGGGGGCAGTCGCCAGCAGCAGAAAGGAACGGGAGCAGACCCGAACCAACAGGGGGGGCCCTCTTGGACAGCACTTGCCCCCCATTAAAGACCCCTGGATATGGGCAGCCAAACGGATGTGTGGCCGAAACTTGCGGTTTGCATGGAAAAGCTGTCTGCCGGCCCCATATTGTTGCTCAAGCGGGTTTCAGTGTGGCGGTGCCTCGTTTACCCCAAGGGAAAACCCGTTGTCCACGGGAAATGTGGACGACGCCCTTTTGCAATGTCAGGCGGGGGTCGGCCCGGGATTTTACACCCAATCCCTTTTACGTCGTAATCAGCCAAAACCCCTCACCCAAACTGTGAAAATGGCCTGGGTTCAAACACCTCCCTCACCATTTTGATCCCGCCCCCTCCCTGATGCCACACTCTGCCCAGTTTCCCCATCTGACCAAACCCATCTTTTGGGGACGGGTATTCCCACCCACCCCCACCCCTTTTCATTGTGCCACTGTCTGACCTCATGTGCTTTTTGGCTGCTGCCGTGACCCCCCTGGTCATTGTGCCATTTGGGGGGCCTACTCCTGTTTTGCCACCCCCCAGAATGTATTGTCCACTGCTGCCTCATTCTGTGTGGCTGCTGCCGTGATACACACTGGTATTGTCCATGTTGACCTCTGCTGCTGTGTGGCGTGCTGGACCCACACACTCTTTTTGTCCACTGTTAAACTCAGGGGCCGTGGAAATCCCGTGACTCCACCGTGTCTTGTCCCCACTGTTGACCTCATGCTGCTGCTCCCGTGACCCCCATGTGTCTTTGTCCACTCTTGGCTATTTCCTTTTTTGCCACCTCCGAATGTCATTGTGCCACTGTCTGCCCCATGCTGCTTTGGGCTGGCGGTCCCCCCCAACTCTGTCATTGTGCCACTTTGGGGCCCTACCCCCAGTTTTCCCACCCCAAAAGGGGCTTTGTGCCATTTTGCCCTCATTGCTGCTGTGGTGCTGCTGGCCCTCCACACTCTGTCATTGTGCCACTGTTGACCTCATTGCTGCTGGGCTGCTCCCCGTGACCTCCACCTGTGCTTTGGCCCCTGGGCCCTTCCTGTTTTTGCCACCTCCAGAAGTCATTGTGCCCTGTCTACCTATTGGCTGTGGGCTCTGTGCCTCACACTCGCATTTTTGCCCTGTCTGATTGCGTGCTGTGGCTGCGCCGGACTACACACTGTGTCATTGGCCCCTGTCTGCCTCATGCTGCTGCGTGGCTGATGCTGTGCCCACACACTCTGTCATTGTTTCCCCACGCTGCCCTCGCGCGCTGTGGCTGCCCCCGGGACCTAACACGTTCATTGTGCCACTGTCTGCTATGCTGCTGCTTGGAGCTGCTGTGCCCCACAACTCTGTCATTGTGCCACTGTCGCCTATGGCGTGGGCTATGCCGTGACCCCCACACTGTTCATTGTGCCATTTTGCCTCATGTGCTGCTGCCGTGCCCCCAAATGTGTCATTGTGCACTCTTGGCCTTCCTGTTTTTTGCCACTCCAGAATGTCTTGTGCCACCTGCCTCATGTGCGTGGTGCCGGGTCACCCCACATCTGCATTGTGCCCTCTGGGCTCTCCAGTTTTCGCCACCCCCAGAAGGGCATTGTCCCTTTTGACCTCAGTGCTGGGGGCGCCGCCGTCACCTCCAACTCTGTCACAAATGTTGCCACCTGAGCCTAAACTTGTTTTTTCCAGCTTTCTTGGGCATGACTTTATCAGGAACTTCCCCGTTCATTTTTTTGGTCTTTTTTCCCCTCTTAATTCCCCGGGGAAAATTTTATAGGAGCGATTCAAAAGTGGGCGGCATCATGTGCGTGTCATTCAAAAACAAAAATTTTTATGAAGACCAAACCCAAACCCCTCTGCATATTTAAGCATGGCACGTCGTTCTACAGCACCCTGCAGGCTCTGTGCAGCCTGGAAATAGCAGTTTTTTTAACGTGATTCATCCCGAAGTAATTCGGAATGAAGTTGTTTTTTGCCGAGAAATCCGGCGAAGTGAACGAACCGAATTTAGGGAAATTCGCCCATCTCTATCCCCAATAAATGTTATGTGCTGTTGTATTTACCATACCCAAACCAGGCAAAGTCCCAGAACAAGTAACCAACTCTAGACATATTTTGCTATTGAATTGTGACAAAGATATTCTCTAACATTATTGCAAATAGGCTAAGTAATATCCTATTCTATAATCAACAAAGACCAAACAGGATTTGTCAAGGGCTGGCAAATGCGAGACGGAATTAGAAGAGTACTAGATATTCTTCACATGATAAACATTAACAAACCTCCCTCTATTCTAATATCCTGAGATGCCGAAAAAGTTTTTGATAGACTTAATTTGGATTACCTTAATGTAGGTTTGTTAAAATTTGAATTCATTGTTAATGCTTTCTCATCTCTCTATTTGTCCCCTTCAGCTACAGTTCTTATCTCAAGCTTTCTAGCAGATACTTTCCCAACTACTAATGGCACCCGGCAAGGCTTTCTCCCTTAATTTTTATCATGTGTATAGAACACATTTCAGAATTAATAAGACAATCAGTTTTAATCTCTGGAATCACAATGCATGGAACAGAACATAAAATAAGCTTATTTGTGGATGATATATTAATTATCTGTCAAACCCTGTAGATTCTTTGGAGGCACTTCTCCAAATCCTTGACTTATATTTAGATGTTTTATACTATAAATAAAATCACACATTCTCCCAATGCACATTTTGCCATCCCAAAAGATTCAATTATCAAAAATGGGGTTCATTTGGTTGGACTCATATATTAACTACTTAGGCATGAAAATAATCCCCTCCTTGGAAAATACTTTACAAAATAACATGGACACCCTTTATACCTCCTTATCAAAGGAGGTAGATAGGTTAACTACTCTTCCTCTGTCTTGAATGGCATGAATAAAGCTTAACAAAATGCTGTTATAACCCCAATTTACCCTCACCGGCCACTTTATTAGGTACACCATGCTAGTAACGGGTTGGACCCCCTTTTGCCTTTAGAACTGCCTCAATTCTTCTTGGCATAGATTCAACAAGGTGTTGCAACGATGCTCAATTGGGACCCAAGGGGCCCAAAGAGTGCAAGAAAATATTCCCCACACCATGACACCACCACCACCAGCCTGAACCGTTGATACAAGGCAGGATGGATCCATGCTTTTTATGTTGTTGACGCCAAATTCTGACCCTACCATCCGAATGTCGCAGCAGAAATCGAGACTCATCAGACCAGGCAACATTTTTCCAATCTTCTACTGTCCAATTTCGATGAGCTTGGGCATGTTGGAGCCTCAGTTTCCTGTTCTTAGCTGAAAAAGTGGGACCCGGTGTGGTCTTCTGCTGCTGTAGCCCATCTGCCTCAAAGTTTCGCCGTACTGTGCGTTCAGAGAATGCTCTTCTGCCTACCTTGGTTGTAACGGGTGGCTATTTGAGTCACTGTTGCCTTCTATCAGCTCGAACCATTGCCCTTTTTCCTTTGACCTCGGCATCAACAAGGCATTTCCGCCCACAGGACTGCCGCTCACTGGATGTTTTTTTTTTTTCGGGCCATTCTCTGTAAACCCTAGAGATGGTTTGTGCGTGAAAATCCCAGGAGATCAGCAGTTTCTGAAATACTCAGACCAGCCCTTCTGGCACCAACAAACCCTTTCCATGTTTCAAAGGCCCTCAAATCACCTTTCTTCCCCATACTGATGCTCGGTTTGAACTGCAGGAGATTGTCTTGACCATGTCTACATGCCTAAAATGCACTGAGTTGCCGCCATGTGATTGGCTGATTAGAAATTAAGTGTAAACGAGCAGTTGGACAGGTGTACCTAATAAAGTGGCCGGTGAGTGTATATATATACCTATATATGTCACATATCTTATACCTCTCGTTCTTCTTAAAAAACTACAATCTTTATTTTTTTAAATTTATCTGAGGTACAAAAAAGCCAAGATGTAAGACACAAGACATAGGTCACAATGTATGAAATTTGGCTTTTAAACACCAAATTTCATGTGCATTACAATAGCATAGAATGCGCCTGATTTATGAACCAGCGGGTCATAAATCTGACACATTCTAGCGCTAAACCTAAAAAAAATGGTCAACCAATATTGAAACCATAAGGTAAATAACAAACAAATACCAACAACAACCTTATGAAAAATAAATATCTTTATTGCACCAAATAATACAAAACAATAACAGTGAAACAATAAAAACCTAACAAAAAAATAAAATATACACAAACCACCCAACAGAAAAAGGCTACAAATCTCCACAATCTATGAGTAAATAAGGGCTGAAGAAAATACATTTAGGCAAAGAAGTACAAACATATTATAAATGCTAATGCAATGTAAAACATACTTAGCCAACCAGCCACCCACGTGTGGAGAGGAGCCAAACCCCGACACGCGTTTCGCTCAAACGCTTCCTCAAGGGGGTGGTTTGTGTATATTTTATTTTTTTGTTAGGTTTTTATTGTTTCACTGTTATTGTTTTGTATTATTTGGTGTAATAAAGATTTAATTGATTTTTCCATAAGGCTGTTGTTGGTATTTACATTCTAGCGCTAGTACAACATTTCTGGCTCAGGTAAACAATACCTTTGAAAGTGGTATATCTGTTCCAGCAGTAATGCGCCTAGGATTGCTGTAGCGAAGCTATAAATCTATAGCTTCATACAGTTCTAGTGCGCCTCGCCTCCTGCATGCCCCCCGAAATCAGGCACATTACAAAGTGCTGCTTGTGCTCTGTAATGCCCCTGATATGGGCGTACGGGAGGCATTACACTAATGTGAATGGGGCTGCATCTGATGCCGGGCTGAAAATATGCCAGACTTCTGGCACAGCACTGTTCATACATGTACCCCATATTTTTCAATATTAAAGATGGTGGTATGTCAGTCCCAAATTTAAAATTATATATTATAGTCTCTATAGGAATGCGGAAATCCTAAATATCCTTCTCCTTTATTTAAAAACCTTATTAAAAAGCACAAAGCAAGGTGGTAGTCTATGACAGAGAGACAGATGGAGGGTCCCGCATTATGGCTTATATGTTTCAAGTTGATCTTGCACCTACACCTGTGTTTTGCTGGGTTAAAAACAAGTCATCCATTCACAAATGAAAATGCTGCTCTCGGATGAAGAGGTGGGGATAAGACCAGATATAGCAAAAGGTAGAAATGTAATAAGTATGCAATATTCTATAAACATAATGAATAAAGAACATCATAATGATATGTGACACTTACAGAGAGTTTATTTGTACTGTATAGATGGTATTATTAATAAAAATACATAAGATCATTGTGGAATAGTGTTGAGAGATTATAATCGACAACGTTGAAATCGGCACGGTTTTTAGGTTGATCGGAAATTTCCGATCACGCGATAATTTAGGTGAGAATCTGTGCATAATCTATTACTATCGCGCCATTTTTGGCGCTTCCTGTCATTTTGGTGGTCAACAAATCAGCTTAGAGCATAGAGCAGAGTGAGCTGGGTGTGCGACGTCATGACTGTGATGTATATGGTTGTCATTGGCTGGAAAAATCACATGACCTCGTTTTGCATAGAACAGCCCTTCCTGTTCAGCATCAGTGTGTCAGTGTGTCTCATAAGAGCAGGACGTGTGTTAGCTCTCTCCTCAATACAGCTCAGCTCAGAGACACAGTTCTCTTTGTTCACACAGACAACTATGCTTTTAGCTGTGAACATTAGAACATAGGTAGATTAGAGAATTTCAGTTCTTAGTTAGTTAGGCTGAGACTTTTAAAGAAGCATCTAGCGCTGTACAGCCGCAGGGGACGGGGTGAGGGGAGGGTTGGGGGGTGCGGGCAACACAGACAGACAGGCAGGCTTTTGAAAGGAGAGTGTATATTGTGCAGCCCAGACTCTGCTTTGAACCTACATTGAAATGGCTTTTTTTTTACCAGTTTTTGCCCAGCACACCTCGCACCTGAGGTGAAATAGTACCTTTTATTTTGTGCAGCCCGGTTTTGTTCAAAGACCCACCTTGTACTTACATTAGGATACAGAAATTATCTAGTAACTGCTGTTGTATTTCATAGGTGAAAACTACCTTTTATTATCCATACACAATTTAATTAGGTGTTTTTCACTTTGGCGTACGCCATTTTTGTTCAAATACCCACCTTGTACTTACATTAGGATAAAGAAATTTTCTAGTAACTGCTGTTGTATTTCATTGGTGCAAAACCCACCTTTTATTATTCGAACACAATTTAATTACGTGTTTTTCACTTTGGCTCAGGCCATTTTTGTTCAACGACCCACCTTGTACTTACATTAGGATACAGAAATTTGCTAGTAATTGTTGTTGTATTTCATAGGTGCTTAACACACCTCTTTTTCCTGTTCACAATTTAGTTACGTGTTTTTCACTTTGGTGAAAGCCATTTTTGTTCAAAGACCCACCTTGTACTTACATTAGGATACAGAAATTTGCTAGTAATTGCTGTTGTATTTCATAGGTGCAGAAACCACCTTTTATTATCCGTACACAATTTAATTAGGTGTTTTTCACTTTGGCGCAGGCCATTTTTGTTCAAAGACCCATCTTGTACTTATATTACGATACAGAAATTTGCTAGTAATTGCTGTTGTATTTCATTGGTGCAAAAACCACCTTTTATTATCCATATAACATTTAAATAGCTGTATTGCACTTTGGTTCGCCCCAGTTTTTTTCAAATAGCCACCTTCTACTTAAATTTGGATACAGAAATTTCTTAGTTACTCTTGGTGTATTTCATTGGTGCAAAAAACACCGTTTGTTATCCGTATAACTTTTAATAGCTGTATTGCACGTGGTGCGGCCCTAGTTTTTTTCAAATAGCCAAGTTGTACGACAATTTTGATAGAAAGATTTTCTAGCAACTGTTCTCGTTTGTCATTGCTGCAAAAAACGCAATTTCTCATCTGTGTAACCTCTGAATAGTTTTATTGCGCTCGTGAATCTCAGTTTGGCGCAAATAGCGTACTTGTATGCTATTTTGTTGAAAACTAACAATTCCTAGTCCTACTGGGCAGTTGTAAATCCCTGGGACTGAAGGAAGAACACTGTTGATTTTGTCTTACGGTTCTTCCACCAGACCGCATTTCACCGGTATTCGCTAGAAACAATTCAGTTTCTAATCCTAGTTGGCTATAGGAAATTAGACGGATTTAAGAATAGCTGTGATTTGCCGTCTTTCAATAAGCGACTGTCAAAAACTCTTCCATACCTTCTTAAATTTTTATCTTTCTGAACATGGAGCGAAATGCAGGTGGTAAGCGAGCAGAGGGGTGTAGGACATGGTGGTAGAGGTACGAGAGAAGGTGCTCCTTCCAGTGCTGGCGACAACACACATTCCAGCGGATCGTCGGTTGCAGGACCGTCAGGCCTGTCATCGCTGGGTCATGGCCCTGTGAATCTCAGTAACGAACAGCGTCGCCAATCTGTTCTTCAGTGGTTAATGCAACCTGCATCCAGCAGTCTTACCTCCTCGTCCTCCCAGTCGGCCACAAATGTCGTCATCAGCATCGTCAGCATCCGTCCAACATGGGGTCATGCTGCGGTCCAGGACAGGTATAGTCAATGTTCAGTTCAACTAAAATGGTGGTTGAAAGACTCCTTTTTCTGGCACTCTTTAATCTGTGGGTCATACAGGTTTGAGGGTCATGCTGCAGTACAGGACATGTATAGTCAATGTCCAGTGAAACTAAAATGGTGGTTGAAAGATTCCTTTTTTCGGCAGTTTTTAAATCTGGGGGTCATGCAGGTTTGGGGCTCATGTCTTGGCCCAGGACAGGTATAGTCAATGTCCAGTTCAACTAAAATGGTGGTTGAAAGACTCCTTTTCCCGGCACTTTTTAATCTGTGGGTCAGACAGGTTTAATGGTCATGCTGTGGTACAGGACAGATATAGTCAATGTCCAGTTCAACTAAAATGGTGGTTAAAAGACTGCTTTTTCCGGCACTTTTTTTAATCTGGGGGGTCATGCAGGTTTGGGGCTCATGCTGTGGCCCACGAAATGGATAATCAATTTCCAGTTCAAGTAAAATGATGGATCAAATTATACTGCCTTCTGGCACTTTTTAATTTGTGGGTCATGCAGGTTTAAGGGTCATGCTGTGGTACAAGACAGGGAAAGTGAATTGTCTGTGACTTTTTTTCTGTGACTTTTATAACCTAAGTGTCTTGCCTAAGATGTAGCACGTGTCCAGTTTACTGTTGTGGATGTTAATTCCAGCTTCTCCAGCCCTGTTTGGGTGTAAGAATGAAGATGTTGTTCCTCCCCCATAGCCTTTACTGGTCATCAGCGATAATCTATTATCGACTATCGTAAATCGTCTTGATAATTGACAATATCGACTATCTAATCGATAACGATAGTTGACACAATCGCTCATCACTATTGTGGAAGTAAAGACCTCTAGGAATAAGAGTGTCCATCGCTAGGATCCAGTATGCTTCCCTATGTCTGACCGCATAACTCCAATCTCTTCTTCTCATCGGTGATTTAACCCTTTCCATGCCAAAAAATGGAAATTGTGTAAGCTTCCCCCATGTATTTCCACAAAATGCTTGGTGGCACCTGAAGTATCGGTGTGTTTTTTACCATTTATGTCATTCACATGCTCCGCAATTCTGTTTTTCAACTTTCTTATTGCACACCCTATATTATATAGGTTACATGCAGTGCAGTAAATGGCATAAATGACGTGCGCAGAGTTACAATTGATAAATTGTTTTATGTCATACACTCTCTTGGTCTGTATATTTGTGAATGTTTTTCTTTTCTCAGTCAATTCGCACGTATTACACCTTGGACCACCACATTTAATAAACCTGCTTTGTGATAACCATATACATTTATCATTGCGTGTAATAGAAAAATCACTTGGGGACAAAATGTCACCTATGGTTCTATTACTTTTTGCCACACATTGCACATTGCCCTCTTTTATAGCTAAGAATTTCTCATTCTGCCAAAGAATCCATTAAGTTTTTATATAAGATATTTTAAATTTTGTGAAAACCTCAACTAAATACAGTGGAAAAAAATACTTTTTTGCTATCTGCATCTATATTTTTAGTTTTTTTCTGCAATTTTTGTTCTAAAAGTGTTGCCTAGGTTTTACCATCGATTTTTCTCTCTGCCTTTTTAAGTAATCATTTTGTTTATGTTAACTAGTGTTGATCGAACCATTCTAGAAAAGTTACGTTCTAGTAGAACTTCTCGAATTTTTAGAACTCGAGCCGAACATTTTACTATTCGTTCGAGTAAAGTTCTAGTTCTAGTTCGCCACACCATTCTCAGTTTCGTTTTCAGCGGCTTTCTTCACTATTGGTGGCCATCCAATCAGTGAAGTGTCAAAAATGTTATCGCTGAGGTATAGGGCTCTCATTGGCTGATAAAATCACATGACCATGTTATATAGATTTCACTGTATTGAACTGTGAACCCCATTTTCAGCTCACTCTATGTATGGTACAGACTGATACTAGTTAGTTAGATAGCATTTTCCTCTCCATAGCCATCCATAGTTATGGAGTTTGGTATTGCTGGCTGCATCCTTCCCACACTCAGAAACTGTTCTTTGGTGATGTTTGCAGGCTCACATAACGCCTACATCTCATGTACTTGGATATATATTATACAGAGTGCTTGGATTTGCTAAATCAGTGCCCATAAGTTCAGTTTTTGCAGTTTTGGGGGTTCAGTAATTGTATAACACACCGTCTCCAAATATCCTATCTGTCAAAGGGGCTTTTGGGCCCCCTCAGGATGCAGGGCTCCATAGCAGCTGCTAACGCTGCACCTCCTATAGCTACGACCCTGCTTGCAAGCTGTCCTCATCTTTCTGTTAGCCATTGAAAGGAATTAAGTATTTTAGTCTCTCAATTTTTTTCTTTCACTCTTAGAACCAAATTTTCTTCACTAAGTTGTTCCACGTATCCAATTTACTGTACACAGCTTCTCCTCACCTGGATAGGTATAACAATTAACCAGAACATCATCTTCCATTGACTTTAATGGGGTTCAAATTCGAGTTCTAGTTCAAATAGAACCTCGAACTGAACACACTAAAGTTCGAGGTTCTAATCGAACTAGAACTTTTTACTGCTCGCTCATCTCTAATGTTAACCATTTCTTTATTATATTATTCCTGTTTGGTACAAGCACGCTTTGCCCTAATATATTCTCCAACTGTCGGGGATGGCAGCTATTGACTCTAAGGATGGTGTTGCCTGAACATAGTTTTCTGTATAGCGTAGTCTGAAGCTGTCCATTAACCTCAATCAACATAAATGGTATACAGAGTGAATGGTATGAGGAGGTAAAAAAATAAATGTAACCCCTTAACGACCGCGCACCATCTTTTGACGTCGGCTGGTGTGGCTCGTTCGTCTGCAGCAACGTCTTTTGGCCTGATCCAAGAGCATCTCCTGCGAGCACCGGGGAGCGAAGCAAACCTCCGCAACCCGGTGCTTAAACCCTTTGATTGCGGCGGTGCCTTACTGCAGCGCGATCAAAGGGTTCTCCTGCTCTGTCGGGTAATCGGAACACCCGGTCACCAGACAGAGCGCGGGGAACGGCTGCACAGTCAGCCCTGGGGACCTAGAGTGGCCCCAAAGCTGTGTGTATGAAGCCAGTGACCAGGACATACTGTGTGCTGTCCAGATCACTGCCTGTGTGACACAGATTAGAATGTATTAGTATATATGAATATGCTAATACATTACTAAGTGTAAAAAAAAAAAAAAGTAAAACAGTTTCTCCCTTCATGGGATTAAAAGAAAAAGTGAAAAGTATAAAAAGTATGGTAAAAAAATAAATGAAATAATAAAATAATAATAAATATTTAATAAAAAATAATTGTGCATACATTACAAAAAAAAACAAAAAAACGCTATACATATTACGTATCCACACAACCGTAATAACCTGTAGAATTAATCTAACAAGTTATTAAGTGTGGAATGTGAATGGTGTAAAAAAATGTAAAAAAAAAAAAAAAAAAAAATTAACTTTTTTTTTATTTTATTCTGCAATAATTTCTAAGTGAACTTAAACTATTGCCCCATAAAGTACAACTTATCCCGAATAAAACAAGGGCTCATCCAACTGTGTCATTGAAAAAATAAAAAAGTTACAACTGTTGAAACGCAAGGAGGCAAAAACTAAAAAAATGTTCTGGTCATTAACTACTTTTCAGGCCTGAGGCTTAAGGGGTTAAGCTGTTTGAGTTTGGTATGGATGCCACATCTCCCCCCAAACCATCAGGAGGTCATCTATATAGCACCCATTACCAAGTGTTAAAATCCAAGATGGCCCCAAAAACCTTTGGCATTTTCCACATACTTTAATTTTCTTTCAGGGAAAAAAGGTTTGGAAAGGGGCTTATCTGTTGTAATCTCTTTTTGAGAACTGAAGACCAAGGTAAACAAAGTTTTATTATCAAATGGGTGAAAGATTTAGCTTGTAAATTTCCTTATAACACTTGGACACTTGGATGTTGGTATCAATGCTTACTTTCAAACACTCCATATGTATTACTCACCTAGAAATAATGAAGAAACTGTCACGAGCGGCGGCGCAGCCTGTGGTCCGGGCTGCGGGCGCGTTCTTGTCCCTGCTGTCCCCGTTGCGCCCGGGGCGGTGGCCCTGCGGTCCGCAGGCGCATCCGCTCCTTCGGGCGCTGTCACATACCTGACCACACTCCTGCCATCTGCCGGCCAGTGCGCGCGTCCCCGCTCCCTAGGGCGCGCGCGTAGTGGCTCTGTTACATTTAAAGGGCCAGCGCGCCGGTAATTGGTGTTGCTAGCCGCTGACCCTATATAATGGCTCCACCTCTTCCTTGACCTCGCCGATTCCATAGTGCACATACCTATGCGAGGAAGCCTTTTGTCACTCCATTTCGTCTCTTCCGTGTACAAGTTCCGCTTACGCCCATCTAACGACCATGAACCTTCATTGCCTGCCCTGACCTTCTGGCCCCACCCCGACTACGAGTTTGCCTGCCGATTATGTACCGCGTTGTGCCTTAGCTGCCTCCGCAAGCAAGGCACATGAATGGTAGCGACCTGGTGGAATCCCGCCGTAGCAAGTCCATCCCCCTTTGCGGCGGGCTCTGGTGAAAACCGGGACCCATTTAAACTCCGCTCTCTGGTCAGGCTTCTACCACCGCTTACGGTGGTCCAGGAGATCCACTACCCCAGCCCGTTACAGAAACTATACCTAAGGTGGTATTTAACACCTAATTGTGGAGTCCATTTCTCCTAAAATGGCTCTGCATTGTGCTGGAGAGGATGTGGTTCTGTAGGAACATTATTACACATGGAAGATGATTTGGCCAAGCAGTTTCGCATTGTAGGAAGAGCTCTTGCAGTCTCCGAGAGAAATGTATGTCAATTCTGGTGGCTAAATAAATAAGCTCATCCAGAGAAGAAGGAAAGTCTTGGTCAGCCAGCTCATCTTTAATTCTCCTGGCGAGGACTTGCCAGAAGGTAGTAACAAGGGCCTCATTGTTCCACACAGGTTCAGAGAAGAGCATATGGAACTTCACCGTGTATTGTCTCACTGTGGAGTCACCCTGACATAGGTGGAGCAGAGCAGCTGCAGCAGAAGATGCATGTTCTGGTTCCTCAAAGACATGGCTGAATGCTTGTAGGAACACTTGAATATTCGCCATCAAGGGATTTCCCTGGTCCCGGAGGAGTAGCCTATGCCAAGGCTTCAGCAGATAGGAGACTCACGACAAATTCCATCGTGGCTCGCACAAAAGGAAAATGTTGGGCCAACATCTCCATATGGATGGAGCATTGACTTATGAAGTCCCTGCATGTCTTCAGGTTCCCATCATAACGTGGGTCCAGCCGGTGTAACAGGAACCATTGCAGATGGACTTGGCACAGATAGTGATGCTGCCATGGATGCAGGAAGACGGGCAGCAAGGTTCTGCATCATGGCAACCAGTTGGTCGATAAGCTGGCTTTGTTGCGCCACAGCTGTCATCACGTCTCGGATATCAGGCAGGGGCACCTGGCTGAATCAGTGGCCAGATAATACTGTAACGAGGAGTGTGGATTCACTGTACCAATGCAAGCGGTATCCCAGATTCTGTACGAGATCACTACCCCGATGTGACTTGCTTGTGTTGGTGGACGTGGTGCAGCATGGTATAGAATCGATAGATGGAGGCAAAGTCGGGAACAGGCAGGAATGTCAGGGCAGGCATCAGGCAACATGGTTATGAAACAATAGTAACAAGGTCTGGTACACGGAAGATCAGGATATGCTCAACACCAAACTACTCAATAGAAATGCACCAGTGTTCTGGCATTGAGTAAAGGAAGAGGTGGCCAGATATAGGGTCAATGCCTGATTATAACCAATCATCAGCATTCTGTCCTTTTAAATCGCACAAAGCCAGGGCCCACATGCCCCACAGAGTTTGTCTGCATGCCTTCAAAAGGAAAGGGAACCCCAGGGACCCCAGGAGTGGGGAGAGGTAAAGGAGGGGGTCCCCCGGGGACAGCGCGTGTCTTTTTTGGCCCGATGAGGGCGCAGCTTTCCCTTACCCAAAAATTTTAACCCTTTTTGGGAGCTCGTACCCTTTTTTCCTACTGTTTAAAAAACCTTTCCATTTACAACGCCCCTTACCAGCCTAATCGAGGAAAAGGAGCAATTTTCCCAATTTCATGCCACATAACAAAAAACCAACGAAGTGTGGGGTTGAAGCTAGCTGTAAAGGGGAACGGCTTTGTGAAAAAACAGCATGGTGAAAACTCTTTTAAAGGGCCCCAAAAAGGGTTTTTAAACCATTTGGGGGACCGGGTTGTTTTTTGGGGACAAATTATAGCTCCAGGGCCCCAAGGGATGCTTTAACTGCAAATGTGCTCTTCCTCAAGAGATGTAAACAAATTTAAAAATTTTTTGGTTGGAAATTGTTTTGTTTTAAAAATTAGTATCACAAAAAAAGTGTAACAAAAACCTAATTTAAAAAGGTTAAACAGGTTGTCCAGAGGAAAGAAATTACTTTATATATAATAGCTCACCCAAATTTAGGCACTTTTGTAATGTACTTTCATTACATTTTCTGTGGGTTTCTCATAGTTCTTCATCACTGTTTGATTACAGAAAGCTCAGTGGTACTGCATGTCTCTACTCATAAGAAACAGCTGTGTTAAGACCAGGAGATCACCAGGGCAAGAGGGTTTTGTCTTTTTTTTAGGTATTTGAAACCACATGTCTTTGGTCTTGCCTCATAAGGCTTTTGACATGAGAGAGGAAACATGGCACTTTAACCAAAACTAGGATTCGAGGTAGGAAGATAGGCAAAGCACAGCAAAGGATCCTGTGGCTCATAGTTGTAGAGAGCAAATGTAAACAGCCTTAAAAAACACAGAAAACAGCACAAGAAAATTAATAAAGACGCTAAGCCAAGCCATTTAATTTTTTTTGGGGGGGGGGGTTTCCTTTCACACGGCGTTTGGTCGGTTTAAAAAAAGTGCTTCTTCTTTTTAAACCCCTGTTTCCTTTCCCCCATTTTTACTTTTTTTTTTCTGGGAGGTTTTTAATGCTGGGGGGAAGTGACAAAGCAAATTCTTTTTCCCCGCCAATATGAGTTCCCGGGGGAAAACAAGGGTTTTAACCCTAGTACTCAATGAGTTCTATTATCTTAAGGAAAAAACGGGCCGAAATTTGGGCTTTGCAGCCCACCCCCTTAAAGTTGTTTTAAACCTTCCCAAGAGTTATTCATCTTACAAAACATTGGAAAAAAAACAATATTAATAATTTTTAGATTGGATGCTTTTTTAAAAGCAAAATACTTTCTTTGAAAGCGAAAAAAAAAGATGTAAAAAGCCATTATATTTTTTTTGAGCATTTCATCAAAAAAACATTTAAATTTTGCAATGCAAATTTTTTGTAGCCAAAAAAAAAAAACTGTTTTTTTCACTGTAACATTTTTTTTTTGAAGGGAAAAAAAAAGGGGGCTTTTAATTTTACAGGTAAAACGATCATTTACTGAAACATTTCCCGCAAAAACAGAAGGGGTCAAATTTTAAAAAATCTTTAATAATGGGGGTTTTCAGATTTAGCTGTGTTTTGGGTTTCCTGAAAAAAACTGCTTAAAAATTTTCAAAACCCTAGACCCTTTTAGTTAAATTTAAAACAAACAGAAAAAAAATGAAATATATTAAAAACATTAAAACAAAACCCTAGGGAAAACCAAGAGAAATATATTAGTGTAGGAAAAAAAAACGAAGTTAAGTATTTAATTTTTAAGAATCAAAAGTTTATTGTTCATTACTTTACTGTACATAGTTTAATCTACCTTAATGGGATACATTGGATTGCTAAATACATACAAGGGGTATATTTAAAAAGGGGTTTTTTCAAACCCCCAATTTTTAGTTAAGTTTTCCGCTGGTGTAAATAAGGGAATTTAAAAGGGGGCCCCATGTAGGAAAAACTTTTTAGGTCAAAAAATTTACTTTGTTGCCCTATCAAAACCCAAACAGGGCCACCCCTTTCATTTTCTCAGAGCAAATATATGAAAATGAAAGGGGCCCGTGGGCAACAAATTTAGTTTTTAAACCTAGACGTTTTTTCACCTGTTTGGGCCCCTAATCTTCCTTTTAGTGACCAAAAATTTTTGTAAGCCGCTGTCGGTCTTTCCCTCAGGTCTTTCATTGTCTTCTGTCTCCTGGTGGTGGGCTCATGTGCATAGCAACTACTGATTGTCTGTTGCAGTCAAGTGATATTGTGATGTGACTATTGCAGCCAGTCAGTGGCTGCAGTCTGCACAGACTGACCACCAGGAAACAAAAGACAATAGAATATCTGAAAAGAGGAGACATATTTGTATCACTAGAATGAAGGCCAGAACAGAAATGAGTATAGGGATATTCTTCTTTCTTGCACCAAAAAAAAATTTTTTAAACAAAACCCTGGGGTTTTTTGGACAACCCCTTTAAGGTAAAAAATACAGGACTTCTGGGAAAACCCATTTAGTTTTAAACCCCCTCAGTGAAATTAAATAACCCAATTTAAACTGGGGTTAAAAAAAAAGGGTTGGGTTCTCAGTAAATTTTTCATTAACACGCATAAAAAGTATAAACTAACAAAATGGTAAAATGATGTAGAAAAGGGAAAAAATTTTAAGAAATTTTTTAATAGAAATAATAATTTTTAAAATTTAAAAGTTCTCATTTCCTGTATTTATTTTTTCTTCAAAGAAAAAATTTGTTTTAAATAATCCCAATTTCCCTTTTTTTGGGTAAGACACGACTGTTTCTCTTTTAATATTATTAGGGTAAAGATATTTTTTTTTTATGGGAGAAAAATTTTGAAAATTTTTGGCAGAGAGCATTTCCATTAGCTCAAATGCTTTTTTCAAAATTAAAAGCGGTACTTAAAAATACAAGAACAAAGCCAAAAGCCCCACTACAATGGCAAAAAACGTATGCCCCCAACTAAATCAATTTATAAGTAAAGCTCTCACAAAAAGGAAAATTTTTATTTTGGCAATAATAAGCGCTGATCCAATCTCCCGATCGGGCCCGCGGAAACCGGGGCCCCTCGATTTTTAAAGGGTATGCAAATAAACTTTTTTATTTTGATCAAGCGCGAAAATTTGATAACAAGAGACTAGCCAAATGGAAAAAAGGGAATATTCCCAAAAAATAAATTTTAAAATTTTTTTGGAAAAATTTTTTTTTAACCACAAATTTTAAAGAAAAAAAAAGTCAAAACCTCCTTAGTATAGTCCGTAAAAAAAATTTATCAATGCAACGTTTTCGCCGATACACTTTTTCGGCTTCTAAAGGCAGTATAAGAAATGTAAAAAAGGGAAGTCCGGCTTTATAACCCCAAGGGGATTTGCTCCTTAAATTAATAAAAAAATAAAAAAAAAAAAAAACAAAAATTTTGGAAAAAAAAACCCAAAAGCCAACAATACAGTCATAGCTTATTATTAATAAATTATCTATGCAGACATCACAAATCAAGGACTGCCCGGGACCGGAAAGGGGTTTTTAAAAAAAGTTTTAAAACCGCATTTTTTAATCGAAAAAATTTTGAAACGGAAAGGGTTTTTTAAAAAGGTTATCAAAATTTCCAGATAAATGCAAATTTTTAAGGGGTTTTAAACCCGGGTTGAAACATCAAATTAAATCCCCGGCCTTTTTCGGGCTTCCTGAAATTTTTTGGGCGGCCCAGCAAATCGGGTTTACAAAAAGAGCAGGGTAGTTTGTTGGGGCGACGTCATGACGGGGAAATGTGAAGGGATGTTAAAGGCTGGAAAAATCACATGACCCCTCTTTTTCATAGAACAGGGTTTCCTGTTTAAAGCCTCAGGGTCCTCAGCGTCTAAAAGGGGAAATAGGACCGCGCTCTGCCTGGGGCCAAACACCCAAAAGCGAAATTAGCCTTTTTTCCTGCACGAGAAACCCCTACCTATACTTGACCCTTTCCCAAATTTTATTTTATATTAGAGTTTGAAGTTTTTTATGAAGTTAGCTAAAAATTTATTAAACACATCTCCCGGTGTAAATTCCCCCTTGGCGGGGGGAGGGGGGGGGGGGCCCCCGCGGCGAAAACGACAACCTTTATCTAAAAAGGGAACATTTGGAAAAAAGTTCACAAGACTTAGTGTAACATTGAAATTGGGGAATATCTTTATTATTAACAGTTTGCTATTGAAATTTTTCCCTTTGGATTTTGGGCACCTAAAATTTAAATTTTGGGTTTACACATCTTTCAGAACGCGGGTCTCTTTTTTTCTGCAAAACTCCACTTTTATTATCATAAAAACATTTCAGATAGGTTTTTCAATTTTACCCAAACCCTGTGACTGTTGATATATCCCCCTTGCATTTAAAATTACAACCAGCAATCTTGTGGGTCACACAGGTTTTTATTCCCAAAAAATCCCGTTTATCGTACGAAAACATCCGTTCCGTTTTTTTGATTTTTTCGCCCCCACACTGTTCTTTGCCCGCAGAAACTATTTAAAATTTTAAAACACAATTCTATTTCACCACGGGTGAATTGAAAGGGCAAAAAAAAAACCTTTTTTTAAATTAAAAACAAAACTTTTACGTGTTTTTGACTTTTGCGAAACCCAGAAACTTTTCATTGACCAGCATCTACGTAAATTTTAAAACAGCAATTCTATTTCCCACAGGTAAAATTGAAAGGGAAAAAAATACCTTTTTATTATATCAAAACAAAAACGTTTTTGTTTTTTGACTTTTGGGGAAACACCAGCCCCTGTTAAATTGACGCAGCTCAAACGAAATCTTAAAACAGCAATTCAAATTTTCCCACCACAGGTGAATTGAAAGTGCAAAAAATACCGTTTATTATATAAAAACAAATTTTTACGTGTTTTTTGACTTTTGCACACACAGCACTGTTCTTGACCAGAAATCTACGTAAACCCTTAAAACACAATTCTAAAATTCACCACAGGTAAATTGAAAGGGGGAAAAAAATTACCGTTTTTTATATCAAAACATAACATTAGGAGTTTTTTGACTTTTTTCCCCAACCCACACTGTTAAATTGACCAGAAACTACTAAACCTTAAAAAAACAATTCTATATTCACCACATTTTAAATTGGAAGGTGAAAAAAATACGTTTATTATATCAAAACAAAACTTTACTTTTTTTTTTGCCCTTTTTCCACCCGCACGGTTTCATTGATGCAGCATCTACAAATCTTAAAACCAATTCTATTTTCCACCACAGGTGAATTAAAAGGGTGCAAAAAAAAACCGTTTATTATATAAAAACATAACAGTTCCCGGGGTTTTTTTGACTTTTTGCACACCCAGCACTTTTTCATTGAGCCAGAAAATCTTCCGAAAATTTTTAAAAAACCCGCAATTCTTTTTTCACCAAGGTAAATTTGAAAGGTGCAAAAAATACCTTTTATTTATCAAAAATAACATTTACTTTTTTTTTTTGACTTTTGGCCACCAAACTTTTTCATTGCCCGCAGCATCTACGTAAATCTTAAAAAGCAATTTATATTCCCCCACAGGTAAATTAAAAGGGTGAAAAAAATCCCTTTTTTATTATACCCAAAACATAACATTACGTTTTTTTTTGACTTTTCCACACCCACACTTTTTCATTGACCAAAACTACGTAAATCTTAAAACAAAATTCTATATTCACCACATGGAATTAAAGGTTGCAAAAAATCATTTTTTAAATATCAAAACAAAAACTTTTCGTTTTTTTTGATTTTTTCCCACCCGCACGGGTTCTTTGCCGCAGCATTACTTAAATTTTAAAAAACAGAAATTTCCCTATTTTCCCACCACAGTGAATTAAAAAGGTGAAAAAAATCCCGTTTTTTTAAACCAAAACATAAAAATTTAACGTGTTTTTTTCCCACTTTTGCCCAGCCCAAAATTGGGTTGATAGACACCTTGAAATTTAAATTTGAACCCAAAGAAATTTTTGTTTTGATTAGGGGGTTTTTGAAAAAGCTGTGATTTCCCGGGCTTTTAATAAGAGACTTTCCAAAACTATTCCATCCCTTTCCCTTAAAATTTTTTATTTTTCTAAACAGGAGCGAAACAGGTGTAAGCGAGCAAAGGGGGGGGGGTAGCCATGGGGGTTAAGGAAACGAGAAAAGGGTTTCTTTTCCCCTTTCTACGACAACACGCTTTCCCAGGGGAACGTCATTTTCGGGACCGCAGGCCTTCCGCGGGTCGGGGGCCCCGTAATCAAGTAAGAACTCGTCCCCCAAATTTCTGCCCTTTCCCAGGGGGTTAATGCAACCCACTAGCGCCTTTTACCTCCTCTTTCCCCCCGCAGTTCCCGGCCAAAAATTTGTCGTCATCAAAACATCACATCCGCCCAAACCCATAAAGCAGCCCAAATGTAAATCTCTGTACCCCCCACTGGGGAAATCCATTGTCTGAAACCTCTTTGATAAAAAATTTTGGGGTTGGGTTAAAAGGGAAAGTTAAAAGATCAAGGGGATGTTTTTTATCTGCTCGACCCCCAGTTACGTATGCCATCAGGGGGGTGAAGGAACCCCGGGCCAACCCGGAAAAAACCCCGGGGGCGGTTCGGCAACCCTTGGGCATTTTCCCCTTGCTTTAGCCCCCCAAGCTTCGGGATGCAGAAAGTCAACGCCCAAAAGTCACCGGGTTTTGATATGATAATATGATGACACTTTTGGGGATCCATCCGGGTTTTTTCCCCCGCAAATTTGCTTGCGAGCGTTTCACCCGTGGACGAGGGGAAGACAGGGGTTTAGGGGTCAATACGGGTCCCCCCAAAAAAAGGGGAGAGGGGGGCCCGCAGAAGTCCGATAAATTTTAATTCCGCCAGCCACGCAGCGAAAACCCCCGCTCCCGTTACCCGCCGCCAAAAAGGTCCAGGACCTCCAAGCCTGGCTTTTTTTTGACAAGCCCCCTGATTCACCCAGCGTTTGTCATTTTCCCCCCTTTGCCGAAAACCGCAAAAGTAGGGGCAAAACCTTAAGGGGGTTTAAACCCCCAAACCAAAACTTTCCCTAGTCACTTGCACGAAGCAGATTTTAAAATTGGGGGGAAAACCATTTGCCAAAAAAAAGGCCCCAAAAACCGACGCCGGGGCCCTCCAACCACTGCCCCCAAAACCCTTTTTTTCCCTCCGCCTCCTCCCCCCTCCGCCACCAAAAAGCTTTTCCTTTTCAGTTTTCCCTTGTCTCTCAAGTCACACCCGGGGATAAACCCCGTTTTTCCAGCCCCCACCGCGCCCGATCCCACCAGCACCACCATAACCCCACCCTTTACCCCTTCCCCTTTCCGCCAGTTTGAAGACCTGAAACGCCGAACAGGGCCATTCTAGCAGCCAGCCTTCTGTTTTCCGGGTTTTGGGGAAAGCAAAAAAAACACTTAACCCAAACCACCCCAAAAACCCAAAAAGCCTGAATGTGGGCATTGGGCCGGTTTTTGGCCCTTTGGGAAAATTTTCCCTTTTTCCGTCTGGGGGACACAGATGGGTTCCCCCAACTTTCAGGGCCCTCCTTCCCCCCAAACCCAAATCCCCGACGGGCCATTTTTTTGGCCAAAAACCGTCCCTGCCCTGGCCCCACTGTAAACCTAAAATTTAAAGGGTGCGTTGTCTGCATCTTTGTCCGGAAAAGTCCCATCTCACCACCGACAAAAGGGACTTAAAAACCCAGGGCCCAAAAGGGCCGTAAATCTCTGTGACACTCACGGGGGAAAGCGGGGTGGGATGTCTCTGGGGTGACGGGGGCTCTCGGGCCCTCGGCGCACCTCTTCAAAACCGCAGGATGGGGCAGGGGTCTTTTCCCCCCAAAGGGCCTCTGGTGGCATCCCCGTGCCCAGAGACACCAGGCCGTGTTTTTAAATTAATCGCCTTGGGGACCATCCACACAAGGGCAGGGGCTGTGGGCGGGTCTAACAACGAGAAACCCAAATTTCTGGGTGGGTGACAAAGAAACCTTTTTGCCAGGCAAGGGGGTGTGCGATAACGGGGGAAATCTGCTGCCGCCCTTTCACGGGAACTGGAGCACAAACCCTTGGGTGGGGACATTTTTTTTTTCAAAGAACCTTGTCGTCCAGAAAAATTTTCTTAAAAAACTTTTCCCGGGCTGGGTTTCCTGCTTTAAGAAGGCCTCGGGGGGGGATTTCCCAACCCCCCGCCGTTTCCCAAAACCCGCTTCGTTCCGCCTGGCTGCGTTTTTCAGCATCACTGGCCCGGCCCCCTCAACCTTTTCATTGTTTACAGTGGGAACACCGGAATTCCCACCCTCCACAGCCCAGCGATTGTGGGAGCAGGGGCAATGCCATTTTCGCATACAAGTGACACATGGGCCCGACAAAAACAAACGGGACGGACCTCGGGGGTTGAAAACCCAAAAGAGAGTGGAGGCAGGGGAAAGGCTTTTGCACCATCCTTGCCAATTTTTAAAAGCCACCCAAAAAAAAGGTCCCGTGCCGGGCAATGCCCTTTCAGCATGGGCAATTTTTTGGTGATCTTGTTCTGGAAAAAGACGTTGGGCCCCTCTGAAAAAAACAGGTTCCCCCCCACGACGGGGAGAGACGGGCACAGATGCGGGCACCGCCTTTCTCTCCCTAAATCCAAAGGCCCGACAGTTTTCACAATTTCAAACGGTCTTCATTAGGGAGTGGTTTGGGTCCCCAAACTAGTGCAAGGGACGCAAACCCGCTCTCAGGGTGCATCATCTCAGGGAAATCAGGGGTTGGTTTAAGCTTTCCGGGGGCAGCGGAGGAAGGGGGAGGGGGGTATTTTCCCCGACACCGATGGGTTTCCGACGTCCCCGCCAAAGGGAAAAGGTTGGCCGGAATTTGAGGGGAAAAGGGGAAAGGGGGGGGGGGGGGGGGAAAAATCATTTGCTAGTGCCCCCCCGACCCCAAGGCTTTGGGAAAAACAAAAGGGTCCCTCTCTCACATTAGTGCTTGGATGCTCCATTTTTCCCCCAACATGATCCTCGCATTGGGGCCCTCAAAATAACAAATTTCTGGGTGGCCCCCCCTGAAACCCCGGGAAAAAAACAAAAATCCCACTTTTCCCCTTTCCCCCCACCCAAAAAGAGAGTAAAATGGGGGAAATGGGGACCTTGCTGATTGATCAACGGGGGACAACGGGTTTGGGCTGCTTCAAAGTTTCCCCCAAAAGTCCCGGTGGGAAAAACATCAGCGCCCTGACAGCAGTAAAAGTGCCCCAAATAGGCGTACGGCAGCACAGGGAAGGTCAAACCTAATGGGGGACCTCTGGCAATCTTTGTTTACCACCTCACCAACCATGCAATTTCAGGGGACACATTTCCCAAAACACATTAAAACAGCTTAAAAAAACATGGTGCAAAACACTAACTGCGTCTCAACAACCCCAATTTTTTTTGGGAATTTTTCCGGGCCCCCAATAGACTTTTGGGTATCCCCAAAAAGGACAAAGGGGCCCAGCGGCTCTACCGCCATAAAATGGTTGTCCGCCCAGCGCCACCCTCATTTAAATTTTCCCCGGCGACCTTCAGCACAGCTGGAGGAGTCCATTAAAGACAAACGCAAAACCCCCCTTTTCCCCAGAAATTGGATCGTTTGACTTTTATCAAGATGAATCAGGGAAAAATCCTGATGATGTTGTGGCCCCCAAATTCCGAGGGCACCGATTAGTTCCGGCTACTTCAAATTCCTTTTCAAAAAAGAAAAGGGCCCTTGAAAAAATTTTTTTTTTAAAAAGAACATTTCCCTTTCTGCAATTTTTTTTTCTCTTTTCCCAACAGGTTTATTTTTGCTGGTTTTTTCTGTAGGGGACTGTAAAAACGCAAGGTTTTTAGACAAAAACCGTATTCCAATTTTCTCCTTTAACTTAAGAATTTTTTGCATTGTCCCAAAGGTTTTTTAGGGCATGGTTTCGTTAGATACAGCAATAAAAACATGGGCCTTTGGAACCCGAAATTTTGCTTCCCCCAAATGGGATTTCTCCATCACAATTTCTAATAGTGGTGAGAAGTCTATTTTATAATTTTTTTTGGGGGCATGTACTGTGAGATTACAGCAATAACATGGGCCCTTTTTAAAAGAAAAAGTTGGGTTTTAAGTGGGATTTCTCCCTCCAATTTTTAAAATGGGTGAGAATTCCCCTTTTTTATAATTTTTTGGTCTCCTTGGGTTTGAAATGCAGCAAACTAAAAGGTCCCATTTTAAAAAAAATGTTGTTTCTAAAAACATTTGTTCTTTTACAATTGACCAAAGGGTCAAAGGGTCATGCTTTAATTTTTTGGGGGATTTTTTCTGTGACAATTTCCCAGCTATACACAGCTTTCCCATTCCCAAAAAAAAAGTTGTTTTTTAACAGACCTTTGTTCTTCCCCAATTGTCAAATTTGGGTCAAGGGTGAGATGCTGGGCAGAAAAAAGAAATAGGTTTGGACACTGTTTAAAGGGGCCCATATTTCAAAATGACTTTTTTTTGCAAGATCTTTTAAAATAGCTATCAATCCCTGAAATTTTACAACCCATTTAATAAAAATTTAAAAAAAAGAACCCAAAAACATGGTGGGGTTTTCCCTCCTTTTTTAAAAATTGTTTTTCAGAATTTAAAAACTAAAAAAAATGCATGTACAAAATACTGTTAAAAAAATTCCTCTGAATTGGGACAAAAGGGAGGTAAAAAAAACTTTACCAATTTTAGGTTATTTAAGGACATGGAGTAGGAGACACAAGAACAAAGTACAGGAAAAAAATTTCCTCCGCACGGGGAGTAAAATGAAAAAAAATGCCAAGAAAAGGGGAAAACCCGGGTTAAAAAGGGGCGTTAACCCCCGTAATTTTTCCCAATGAAGCTCAAATTTGGGCCACACTCCCTACGGAGGGGGAAGCCTACCCAGGGATTGACCCGTGTACAAGGAAGGCTGGAGTTCTAAAACTTCCGCTTCCCCCACTCTGCCCTTTCCCAAAACCCCCGACAGTTTTCCCTTTTTCCCGCGTCATCTGGCATTTTTAAAAACCCCTTGGGTTTTAAAAAAAAGGAAAAAGCCCCCTGGGGTTTCAACCGCAAACCCCCTGTAACTCCGGCCCTGGGGCATTCTGTGGGCCCGGGCAGGGGTTTTTCAATGGGGCCCTGAAACTAAAAAAAGGGTTTTTTAAAAGACCCTTTTTCCGGCACTTTTTTTAAAAGTGGGGGGCATGCAGGGTTTTGGGGGGCATGGGTGTGGCCCGACAGGGATAGTCAATGTCCCCCCTTCAACTAAATTGGTTTTAAAAAACTCCTTTTTCCGCACTTTTTAAAAAAAGGGGGGTCCCTTTCAGGTTTTGGGGGTCATGCTGTGGCCAGACAGGTATATCAATTGGGCCATGAAACTAAAAAGGAGGGTTTAAAAAACTCCTTTTTCCCCCCCTTTTTGAATTTGGGGGCCCTGCAGGTTTGTGGCTCCATGCTGTGGGCCCCGGGCAGGTAAGGCAATGTCCCGTGAAACTAAAAAGGTGGTTGAAAGACTCCTTTTTTCCCAACTTTTTTAAAAGTGGGGGGTTTTATGCAGGGGTTTGGGGGGTCATGCTGTGGCCCGGGCAGGATAAATCAATTGTCCAGTGAACCTTAAAAGGTGGTTTTAAAGACTCCTTTTTCCCGGGACTTTTTGAAGTGGGGGGCAGCAGGTTTGGTTGGGTCATGCTGGGGCCCCAGGGCAGGTTTTAGCAATGTCCATTAAACTAAAATGGTGGTTGAAAGACTCCTTTTTCCCCAACTTTTTAAAAGTGGGTCATGCAAGGGTTTGGGGGTCATCTGTGGCCCAGGACAGGTATAGGGCAAAGCCATGAAACTAAAAGGGGGTTTTAAAGACCCTTTTTTCCCGGCACTTTTTAAAAGTTGGGGGGCAAGCAGGTTTGGGGGTCAAAGCTGTGGCCCAGGGCAGGGATAGTCAATGTCCAGTGAAACAAAAAAGGTGGGTTTAAAGACTCCTTTTTTTCCCGGGACTTTTTAAATGTGGGGGGAAAGGGAGGTTTTTGGGGTCTTTCTGTGGCCCAGGTTAGGGATAGTCAATGTCCAGTGAAAATAAAATGGGGGTTGAAAGACCCCTTTTTCCGGGGAATTTTTTTAAATGTTGGGGGGCCCTGCAGGTTTTGGGGCTCAAGCTGTGGCCCCGAGGTTTTAGTCAAAAGCCATGAAACTAAAAAGGGGGTTGAAAACTTTCCTTTTTTCCCGGGACTTTTTTAAAAGTTTTGGGGTCAGCAGGTTTGGGTCATGCTGTGGGGCCCCGGACAGGTATAGTCCAAAAGTCCCCGTGAAACTAAAAGGGGGGTTTTAAAGACTCCTTTTTTCCGGGACTTTTTAAATGTGGGGGGCCCCTGCAGGTTTGGGGCTCATGCTGTGGCCCAAAGGGCCCGGTATAGTCCCAAAGTCCTTGGGAAAATAAAATGGGTTGAAAACTCCTTTTTTTTCCGGGAACCCTTTTTAAAAGTGGGGGCATGCAGGGTTTTGGGCTCATGCTGTGGCCCAGTACAGGTAATTTAATATCCAGTTAACAAAATGGAAGTTTAAAAAACTCCTTTTTCCGCACTTTTTAAAAAAGTGGGGGGCAATTGGGAGGTTTTTGGGGGTCCCTGCTTTTGGGCCCAGGAAAAAGGGATAGTCAATGCCATTTAAAAAAAAATGGTGGTTGAAAGACCCTTTTTCCCCCACTTTTTAAATGGGAGGTCATCAGGTTTGGGGGTCATGCCCGTGGCCCAGGGCAGGTATAAAACAATGTCCATTTAAAAAAAATTGGGGGTTGAAAAAACTTTCCTTTTTTCCCGGGACTTTTTTCATGTGGGGGTCATGCACCCTTTTTTGGGGGTCATGCGGGGTTCCAGGACAGGGGTAAATTTAATGTCCAGTTCAAGGAAAAATGATGGTTCAAATCATACTCCTTCTGGCACTTTTAATTTTTGGGTGATGCAGTTTTAAAGGGGCAGGCTGGGTACAAACAGGGATAAGGTAAAAAGGCCTTTGACTTTTTTTTTTGTGACTTTTTTTAAAACCCAAGTGGTTTTTGCCTAAATGTACAAATAACCATTTGGGCTGTTGTGGATGGTTTTTTCCCGCTTCTCCAGCCTTTTTTTGGGTGTAAAAATGAAGGGGTTTTGCTCTCCCCCCATTAAAAAAAATTTTAAAGGTCATCGCGGGAAAAATCGATGCTCACTATCGAAAAACCTTTTCGATAGCGGCCCGGGCTATCACTATTTGATCGACTCGATAGCCAAAGAAACCGGGTCAAAACTAGTTTTTAACAGCCAGATTTATGAATAACCCCTTCAAGCCTATAGCAAAATATGTTTTCAATACCCAAATTTAGACTTGAATGTTACAAATAAAGATACTATGTTCTAAGTGTTCTTAGCATTATTTGGACTGCTTTTTGGTCTAGTTTCTTGGACACTTTTGGGCAGTTTTTAATGAATGTAAAATTCATATACCTTGTTTAAACATCTGGGTGGTTTTTTAGCAGAACCATCTAAAAATAGTGCCAAAACCAACGAAAAACAGTCCAAAAACCATCCGGCAGTTTACAAAGACTTCAATAGTAAATTTTCTGTTGGACTCCGTTGGATTTTACAACATGCTCCTAAAACCGCCGGTGCCCAAAGACAAGCAGAAACCATAAAAACGACCTGTGTAGACTACAGGTTGTTTTTTTGTATTAAATTCTATGTGGACATTTTCCCATCGGATTTTCAGCAGTTTCAAAATACTAAAACTGTCGAAAATCCAATGGGAAACCTGTGTAGACATAGCCTAACAGTGTAAATTTGGTGTGCCCTCAAAATAGCTCAACACACAGCCATTAATGTCTAAACCACTGGCAACAAAAGTGATTGCACCCCTAAGTGAAAATGGACAAATTGTGCCCAAAGTGTCAACATTTCATTTTGTGTGGCCACGATTATTTTCCAGCACTGCCTTAAGTCCCTTTTGCTTGGAGTTCACTAGAGCTTCACAGGTTGCCACTGGAATCCTCTTCCACTACTCCATGATGACATCACAGATCTGGTGGACCTTAGAGACATGTTGGTATTCATGGTTCCCTCAATGAACTTTAGCTCCCCACAGCCAGTAGCACTGATGCAGCCAAAACCATGACAATTCCATCATCATATTCTTTGTCTGTTTGTCTTCAGCAAACTGTTTGCGAACTTCTGCAGCAATGCTGGCAGCACTCATATGTCTATTTGGAAAAGACAGTATCTGGATATTACACTGAGCACATGCATCAACTCGTTTGGTCGACCATGGAGAGGCTAGTTCTGAGTTGAACCTATCTTGTTAAATCGCTGTATGGTCTTGGCCACCTTGATAATACTCAGTTTCATGGTGTTGGCAATCTTCTTACAGTCTAGGTTTATGCAATCTATCTTTATGTAAAGCAAAAATTCTTTTTCTCAGAACCTCAAATAGTTCTTTGCCATGTAGAACTTCCAGTGACCAGTATGAGAGACTGTGAAAATGAATACACCAAACTTAACAAAACTGTTCACCATTCACAAATGAGACCTAGGAACACTAACGAGTCACATGTCACTGAGGAACAATTTGTTCGTTTTCAACTCAGTGTATACTCTTTTTTGTTGCCAGTGGTTTATACATTGATGGCTGTGTGTTGAGTTATTTTGAGGGTAACTCAAATTTACACTGTTATACAATCTGTACACTGACTACTTTACATTGTATCAAAGTGTGATATATTCAGTGTTGTCCCGGGAAAAGATAAAATACACTATTTAAGAAACATTTGAGGGGTGTACTCACTTTTGTGAGCTACTGTATATTATTTCAGATAGTGTTTTGGAAACAGAAAAACCCATTAACTATGATTTTTTTTCTGGCAAATTCATTGTTTCAGACATTTCTGAATCCAGGTATGGTTTCTAATATCTGGATCTGGTTAGTCTAGAGATTCAGAGGAAGTGTTATATACACAAAACGGTTGTTCTTTATAAGGGATATTTTTTGCGCTTAGCCAAGGTGTGGATTTTTAAAATATTCTATACTGAGCCATTGGTTATTTGGGGATTAAAATAGTCTAGAAATTCTAGCTGCTTACTTCCAAACTGAAGATTTCACTTTGCACTTACCTAAGTCTGCTCTTTATTTGGACCCCTCTTAAAATGACAAACATAATGCTTTAGGTGTTGTATTCTTATTGTGACCATTGCAAATGGATTCTGTTCAATCTAGCTCTGTATTATTCTCTAGAGCCCCTTATAAATATATATATTTTTTCTTTTTATAGTCATTTGTTGTAGTTGAAAAAAGGTTGCAAATAGACTATAGTGTATCGGACGTTAACAAGGTAATTTGCATTTGTTCTGACATTGCCTATTAATATCATTCTTTTACAGCCAATCACTTATTCATATATAATTTAACAAAAAAAAATAAGGGGTTTATAGTTTAAATCTTTCTTTTTAAAATTTTGGGAAACTAGGGCTTTTCCCTTGCAAGGGTTATGGTCGGGGTTTTTCAGACGGTTTGCGTTTTTTAAAAACCGTCATGCAAAATTCCCCCAAAAAATTTTAAAAGAAAATCCCTTAACTGCCCCCTGAAAAGATTTTTTTCTGGGCAGTTTTTGACAAAGCTGGCGTACCAAAAAATTTAGAACATGTTGATTCTTCCGCCCCTTTTTGGCAAAACATAAACACGGGTGGGTGCGAAGGGAGACAGCTTGAATCCGCAAACTGTCGACAAAAGTCGTCCCCCGGGGGCCCCAAAAAAAAACAAAAAACCCTCGGAAAATCTGACCAGTATTTGGGCTTTCATGTAAATGCACCCCTAAGACTTTAACATTTTAAAAAAGTTTGTTAAAAATTAAAAAACCCCCGAGTAAATAACAATCTGGACAACATGATTCATCTTTTAAATTAAATTGCATAACTCTAAGCCAAAGAGGGGGTGAGAGTTTTTCTTCCACTTTTCCAAATCCCTTTACACAGCTCAATCCATACCAACAGACAAAAAGGGGAAAATGGGTTTTAAAAAATTAAAATTTTTTTAATATGCATTAAAAATAAAATTCTTAAAAAAGTACACTAGACATTGAAGTGTAATGAACTGAAGACCAAAGAAAAAGGTAGGGGTAAGGGCACTCCCCATCACCCTTAAAAGCTACACTTTTCCTACCCAACCAAAAGAACGCAGGGGCAATCGCCTAATAAGGGGCGTGCCTCCAGGAACCTGACCCAAAACACACTGGCCCTACTTGGCCTGGACCTTATCCCGACATGTTTCATCATCCAAGGACGCTTCAGGGGGAAGGGTTTGGAAATAGAAAAAAAACCCCAGGTTATGGCTTGAAAAAAGCGTAGAATAAAGGGTAATTAATTTACCTGAATCTTGCAACAAGCTATTCTGAAATTGGCAATTGTATTGGATGACTTACAATTATGCGGTTCAGCAATGCTCGGATCTATTAAAGACAAATAAATACAACTCTATGGCCGAATGGTCTAAATATAGAAAGTAAAGAGACCCAAATGACATAGTTAACTGAGTATGTTAACTTACCCTAAGTCCATGTAACACACTCAGTTAACTATGTCATTTGTGTCTCTTTACTTTCTATATTTAGATCATTCGGCAATAGAGTTGTATTTATTTGTCTTTAATAGATCCGAGCATTGCTGAACCGCATAATTGTAAGTCATCCAATACAATTGCCAATTTCAGAATAGCTTGTTGCAAGATATCAGGTAAAGTAATTACCCTTTATTCCTACACGGTTTTTCCAAGCCGTAACCTGCGTTTTCTGTTTCTATTTCCTAACCTTCCCCTGAAGCGATCCTTGGATGATCGAAACATGTCGGGATAAGGTCACAGGGCCAAGTAGGGCCAGTGTGTCTAGGGTCAGGTTCCTGGCAGGCACGCTCTTATTAGGGCGATTGTCCTGCGTTCTTTTGGCTTGGGTAGGAAAAGTGTAGCTTTTAAGGGCTGCATAGGGCGAGTGTACCTTACCGCCTACCCTGTTCTTCAGTTTATTACACTATTAATGCTTGAGTGTACTTTTCTTAAGAGATATTAGTTTTTTAATGCATATTAATAAAAGTTAATTTTTATAGCCATTTTTCCTCTTTTCGTACTGTATATTCTTGTGGCTAAGAGGTTTATTCGTGCTCCCTTATTAATTAAGGGTATATCTGATTTGGCTCACTATGAGCCAGCCTCAGAGACCGAGGAGATGGCTATGTTCATTGCAAAGTGGCAAAACCCAATCAACCCTTGCAACCCAGTAAAAAAAAAAAAACGTATCCCAAGCTAACCCTACAGTTCAGATCAGACTTTTTGTAGGTTCACACGGTGTATAGTGGCCCCTACCTATCCGTACTGCTACACACCAGCTGCTAGAAGTACTGGCCAGCGCGTTCTTCTACCAATGCTCTGGCCTGGTCCCCATTCACTCTCCCTTTCCCTGGCTAGAAAGCACCGGGAAGAAGTGAGATGTCACTTTTTTTGTATAGCGCACAGTATGCAGGGAATACGCTGTGAAATCACAGTACCCAGTAAGTGCTATGATTTTACCATATTTTACGATATTGTGGGGCGTATGTTGGATGGATTGCAGCGCAATTATGCCCTGAAGTACGTCTCACAAATACGCCGTGTGAACATCCAACGGTGAACAGGTGGACGAGAGAGCCGCTCCAAAAACCAAACAGAATGTGAAGGAAAGAATATAGATGATTTAGTGGTTAATATTTTGTCTAAAACCCTTACTCAAACTCAATGTGATGTGTTAAATAAAGGTCTTAACTTTGTTCCATCCTGGAAGGGTTCTCTGTTTGATTTTTAGACAAGCTTTTATACGTTTTGTTGTGGAATCAGATTGAGAATGTACTTTGGGAGTGAAAACCATGATAGGATTATATCCAATAAACTAAAGAAAAAAGGTAAATTTGATCCTGAGGTGTCCAGCGTTATGTTGGAATCGTTTCAACAATTGGTGAGACAGGAAGTGACAAAAATGGCAACAAGTTAAAAATCAACGTTGTAGTAATCTTACTAAGGTAGAGAGGGAACCACTTAACAGCTAACAGACCGATGACAATGTTGTAGTTAAAAAGTGAAATACATTAGAGAAGCAGAAAGGCAGTTAGGGGTGAGTGAAGTGTATGAAAAGATCAATAGTGACCCTACTTTGCAAGTTAAAAGGTTAATAGACGCAATATCATCTGATGCAGAATTACTGGAGGTCATTGATTGAAGAACGTGTAAATTACTCAGTGTAAATCCCTTAAGGACCCACCCGGACGTCCGATTGTCTCCGGTGTGGGATCCGTTTTTCAACCTATAGCTGTCTTTATTGACAGCTATTTACAGAAGATCGTGAAAAATCTCCCCCGTTGTCTTAAGGACACTAATGAATTTTTGACTAAAATTAAAGAGGTGGACATTTCTAGTGTCACTTTCTTATGTACAATGGATGTAAAGAGTCTGTACACTAATATCCCATATAAAGAGGGAGTGCAGGCTATTAAACAGAAGGTTGTTGAGAATGCCAATCTCTCAAATAGGTTCATTCGATTCCTGTTGGAGTTACTGGATGTAGTATTAAGTAAGAACTATTTTTGTTTTAGAAAGGATTTCTATTAGCAGCGACAGGGGACCTCGATGGGTTCCCCTGTTGCTCCAAGCCTAGCCAATATTTTCATGGAGTTTTTTGAGTGCAGGTATGTCGTCCACAGTGAGTGGAGCCGGAATATTAAATCGTGGCTCCACTATGTGGACGACGTATTTGTTTTCTGGTGTGGTATGGAGAAAGAGCTTAACGACTTCCTTATGTATATTGATTCTATCCATCCTTTGATAGAGTTCTCACTTAAGAAAGATCGGGTGCCACTTAGTTTCTTAGATGTGGTGGTTAAGATTGAGGATGGTCAATTATGTACTACATTGTATTCTAAAGAAACTGATAGAAATAATCTGCTTAACAGTAAAAGTCAACATGCTACTAGTGTTATCAAAGTGATCCCTAAAGGGTAATTCTTACGTGCTAGGCAGATATGCTCTTCAGAAGCAGAATATTATAGACAAAAAAAACAAGTTGGTGGATAAGTTCGTGTCTAGGGGTACCCGAAAGATGAGGTTAAGAGAATTGGTGATGAGGTGGGTACTAGTGATGAGCGATTGTGTCAACTATTGTTATCGAATCGATAGTCGATATTGGCAATTATCATGACGATATCCGATAGTCGATAACAGATTATCAGTGATGACTATTGAAGTCTATGGGAGAGGAACTACACCTTCATTCTTACACCCAAACAGGGCTGGGGAAGCTGGAATTAACATCCACAACAGTAAACTGGATACGTGCTACATCTTAGGCAAGACAATTAGGTTATAAAAGTCACAGAAAAAAAGTCACAGACCATTAACTATCCCTGTCTTGTACCAAAGCATGACCATTAAACCTGCATGACCCACAAATTAAAAAGTGCCAGAAGGCAGTATTATTTGAACCATCATTTTACTGGAACTGGACATTGACTATGCTTGTCTTGGACCACAGCATGACCCTTAAATCTACATGACCCGTAGATTAAAAAGTGCCGGAAAAAGGAGTCTTTCAACCACCATTTTAGTGGAACTGGACATTGATTATACCCTTCCTGGGCCACAGCATGAGCCCCAAACCTGCATGATCCCCAGATTAAAAAAGTGCCGGAAAAAGGAGTCTTTGAACCACCATTTTAGTTGAACTGGACATTGACTATACCTGTCCTGGGCCACAGCATGACCCTCAAACCTGCATGACCCACAGATTAAAAAGTGCTGGAAGACAGTAGTCTTTGAAGCAGTATTTTAGTGAAATGGACATTGACTATCCATATCCTGTAATGCAGCATGACTCAAAAACCTGCACAGGTGCCCTTATGGATCATCAGCAGAAAATTTCACAATAAGAAATAAACTATATTAAAAACAACTAGTTTTCCAATACTGCCGATTGACCGACTTCCTTCTCCTCTGATGGCATCAGCAATTGGGCATCAGAGCAGACAAAATCATCCTCTTTGGCCTCTTGATCTTTAGAAATGCCTTCTGACCCCAGCCGCATTTTTTCATCAAAGAGGTCTTCAGAAAATGGATTATCCACTGTGGTGGGTACACGAGTTGACATTTGGGCCGCCTTCGCTTCATGTTGGATGGATGCTGACGATGATGATGACGACATTTGTGGCCGTGACTGGGAGGACGAGGAGGTAAGACTGCTGGATGCAGGTTGCATTAACCACTGAAGAACAGATTTGCGATGCTGTTCATTACTGAGATTCACAGGGCACCGACCAAGCGATGACAGGCCTGACGGTCCTGCAACCGACGATCCGCTGGCTTGCGTGTTGTTGCCAGCACTGGAAGGATCACCTTCTCTCGTACCTCTACCTGCATGTCCTACACCCCTCTTTGCTCGCTAACCTCCTGCATTTTGCTCCATGTTCAGAAAGCTAAAAAATTTAAAAAGGTATGCAAGAGTTTTTGACAGTCTCTTATTGAAAAACATCAAATCACAGCTATTCTTAAATCCCTCTAATTTCCTAGAGCCAACTAGGATTAGAAACAGAATTGTATTTCTATCGAATACCTGTGAAATGCGGTCTGGTGGAAGAACCATAAGACCAAATCAACAGTGTTCTTCCTTTAGTCCCAGGGATTTACAACTGCCCAGTAGGACTAGGAATTTATAGTTTTCAACAAACTTTGATACAAGTGCGCTATCTGTGCCAAACTGAGATTCACCGAGCGCAATAAAACCTTTCAAAAGTTACACGGATGAGAAGTTGTGTTTTTTGCAGCAATGACACATGAGAACAGTTACTAGAAAATCTCTGTATCCAAATTTAAGTACAAGTTTGCTCTTTGAACAAAACTGGGCTGCACCAAAGTGAAATACAGCTATTTAAAAGTTATCCGGATAACAAAAGGTGGTTTTTGCACCAATGAAATACACCAGCAGTTACTAGAAAATTTCTGTATCCAAATTTATGTACAAGGTCTCTCTTTGAAAAAAGACTGGGATGCACAAAATAAAAGATACAATTTCACCTCAGGTGCGAGGTGTGCTGGCCAAAAAGTGGTAAAAAAATGCCATTTCAATGCAGGTTCAAAGCAGAGTCTGGGCTGCATAATATACACAAAAGAATATATCTGTAACGGCAGTGGTAGTGGATCCGCTGGGCCGCCGCAAGCGATGGTGGAAGCCCACGCCAGGGAACGGAATCTAAGTAGAACCCGGTTTTCACCAGAGCCCGCCGCAAAGCGGGATGGACTTGCTGCGGCGGAGAACTACCAGGTCGTTTCCACCGGCGGGACTTGTTTGCGGTGGTAGCCAAGGGTAAGCATGGTACAGAATCGTGAGGCTGAGGCGTAGTCGGGGACAGGCAGTAGGTCAGGGCAGGCGGCAGAGGTTCGTGGTCAGAAAACGGGAGCGAGACGGTCTGGTACACGGTAAGGCAAACGAAGACTAGACGCTTTCTCTAAAGGCTCTGAAGGCACTAAAGATCCGGCAAAGGTGAACCGGAAGGAAGGGGGTTATATAGGGTCACCTGCCAGCCCTAACCAATAATGGGCATACTGGCCCTTCAAATCCACGAGAGTCGGCGCGTGCGCGCCTAAGGCGCGGGCATGCGCAAACCGGCCGGCCAGGAGGACGAGAAGGCGCGGGAGCGGGGTCAGGTAAGGAGGGGGCCGGAATCCGAGCCGCAGCACTAACAGCAGCCGCCGGCGCCAGACGGGCGGCAGCACGAGTGCATCCGCAGCCCGGGCGAGGGGCTGCGGGGCCACTCGTGACAGTACCCCCCCCCCCCCAGGCCACCTCCACTTTCTGGTTCGGAGGAAACTCACCACGAGACCACCGGTCCAGGATGTTCTCCTCAGGCTCCAATGATCTCTCCTCAGGACCGAATCCCTCCCAATCAACCAGGAAATGCCGTCTACCCCTAACCGACTTCATAGCCAAGATCTCTTTAACCGCAAATATTTTGGAGGCTACAGCCTCAGGAGAGGGGGGGGCAGCTTTTCTGGAGAAGCGGTTCAACACGACGGGCTTCAGGAGGGATACATGAAAAGAATTAGGGATCTGCATGGTGGGTGGGAGTCGAAGTTTATATGCTACTGGAGTAATACATTTCAGGACATCAACGGGCCCCAGGAAGCGCGGGCCCAGCTTGTAGCTGGGTATTTTCAGCCTGAGGTATTTGGCGGACAGCCAGCCCTGGTCTCCAGGAGCACAGGTCGGAGCTGGTCTCCTCTTCCTATCCACCTGAGCCTTCATACGGGCAGCAGCATGCTGCAGGGACTAACGAGTCTGCGCCCAAATGACAGGTACGTCGTGGACCAAGGCATCTACAGAGGGAGGACAGTGGGAGAGGAGGGCGGGGATGCCGACCATATACAATAAAGAAGGGAGACGCGCCTGAAGCTCCTGAGTCCAACGAATTGTATGAAAATTCGGCCCAGGGTAGGAGGTTGGCCCAATCATCCTGGCGAGCCGAAACAAAATGGCGCAAGTAGCTGTCCAGAATCTGATTGACCCTCTCTACCTGACCGTTAGACTGCGGGTGGTATGACGAAGAGAAGTCTAACTTAACCTGTAAACGCGAACAGAGTGCGCGCCAGAACTTGGACACGAACTGCACCCCACGATCAGAAACGATGTGCCGGGGCAGACCATGCAGGCGAAACACGTGAATAAAGAAAAGGGAGGCAAGACGAGGTGCGGAAGGCAACCCGGGCAATGGGACGCAGTGCGACATCTTCGAAAACCTGTCCGTAATGACCCAAATCACGGTGTTACCCAAAGAGAATGGAAGGTCGGTGATGAAATCCATCGCCACATGGGACCAAGGAGTACTGGGAGTAGGCTGGGGTCACAGCAGCCCGGGAGGACTGTGGCGGGGTACCTTATTCCGAGCACAAGTAGTACAAGCGTCCACGAAGTCTTTAGTATCTTTAGCCAGACCTGGCCACCAGTAGAATCGAGCGATCAGTTGGAATGATCTTCGTGCCCCAGGATGTCCTGCCATCAATGAACAATGTCCCCAATTCAGGACTTTCCTGCGCTGCGACGGCCGAACGTAGGTCTTGCCAGGGGGTATCTGCCGAAGGAGGACAGGTGCTGCTTGGATCAGGCGTTCCGGAGGTATAATATGTTGGGGTTGCGGTCCTCTCCAGTGATGTCCGAAGCGCGGGAGAGAGAGCGTCTGCCCTGATATTTTTTTCGGCAGGACGAAAATGGATCCGGAAGTTGAATCTTGAAAAAAAAAAGAGACCACCGAGCTTGCCGAGGATTGAGGCGCTGGGCCGACTGGAGATACTGAAGATTTTTGTGGTCTGTGTATACCTCGAAAGGATGACGGGCTCCCTCCAGTAGGTGACGCCACTCCTCCAGGGCCATCTTGATAGCGAGTAACTCTCGATCCCCAATGGCATAGTTCCTCTCAGCCGACGAGAAGGTCTTGGAGAAGAACCCGCAGGTGATGGTCCTCCCCTTGGGACCCTTTTGAGTAAGAACTGCTCCGGCCCCCACCGAAGATGCATCCACCTCCAAAGAGAAAGGCTTCTCAGGGTCAGGGCGTGACAAAATGGGTGCGGAAGCGAAGGCCGACTTCAAATCCGAGAAGGCTTTTTCGGCCGCTGGTGGCCAACATCTGGGATTAGCCTTCTTCTTGGTGAGAGCCACAATTGGAGCCACCAGTGTAGAGAAGTGGGGTATAAACTGCCGATAGTAGTTGGCAAAGCCCAAAAAACGTTGTATGGCTCGAAGTCCAACAGGTCGTGGCCATTGCAGGATAGCCGACAGCTTAGTGGGGTCCATTTGCAGGCCTCGGTCGGAGACGATGTAACCGAGGAAAGGCAGACTAGATCGATGGAACACGCACTTCTCTAACTTGGCGTACAGGCGGTTGCTGCGAAGGCGTTGCAGGACTAGGCGCACCTGAGATTGATGGGTCCGAAGGTCAGGGGAAAACACCAAAATGTCGTCCAAGTAAACGATGACACACGTATAGAGTAGATCCCTGAAGATGTCATTTACAAACTCCTGAAAGACCGCGGGAGCATTGCACAGACCGAATGGCATCACAAGGTACTCAAAGTGACCGTCGCGGGTATTAAACGCAGTCTTCCATTCATCTCCCTCACGGATCCTGAGGAGGTTGTATGCACCGCGCAGGTCTAATTTGAAAAAACCTTAGCTCCCTGTAGGCGATCAAAGAGTTCAGTAATTAGTGGCAACGGATACCGGTTTTTCACGGTAATCTGGTTCAAGCCCCGATAGTCAATGCATGGACGGAGAGAACCATCCTTCTTCTGTACAAAGAAAAAACCCGCTCCGGCGGGTGACGAGGACTTGCGTATAAAACCCTTTTGCAGGTTTTCACGGATATAGTCCGACATGGCCTGAGTCTCTGGTCTAGATGATGGGTAGACTCTACCCCGAGGAGGACTGGTCCCAGGGAGGAGGTCAATGGGACAGTCATAGGGGCGATGAGGTGGAAGAGATTTGGCCTGTTTCTCCGAAAAGACATCCGCATAGTCCTGGTATTCGGCGGGAAGGCCTGGCAGAAACCTGTTAGATTGGTGAGGTGGGATGGCTCGGACTGGCCGCGGAACAGTGAGACAGCGACTCTGGCAGTCGGAACCCTAGCGCAGAACCTCCCCGGTTTTCCAGTCGAGGGTCGGGGCATGGAGCTGCAGCCACGGGAGACCCAAGAGGATCGCTGAGGATGACCGTGGGAGGACGTAAAGGGTGATCTTCCCCTTGTGTAAGGCCCCCACGCGGAGGGATAGTGGCTTGGTCACGTACCGGATGGCCTCACTAAGGAGTTCACCACTAACGGAGGATATCACCAAGGGTTTCTCCAGTCCGGTCACCGGAAGACGATACTGGGACACCAGGTTGGCGTGAAGGAAATTTCCGGCAGATCCGGAGTCAAGAAAGGCAGGCACCCGAAAAACTAGTCCCTTCTTTGGCAATCCCGCCAACTTATACATTTTGAATGCATTTTTCACATATTTTTTCCCTTCTTTTCTACATACAATTTCTTCAACAGTCTCTGCCCCTTCAGGCAATTCATGCTCTATTTGAAACATCTTAAACATTTTGGTGTTCTACGTATGGGGAGTCTCCAATCCTGACAAAGACTACAAAAGCCGTGGCCCCCGGGCCTGGGGCCCGGATCCCGGTCCCCCACAACACAAGGATTCTACAAAATTTAAAGGCCCTACCTAACCAACAATAGCCCCCCCTTTTGTTGCCAAAATTTGGGGGGACCGTACCCCCCGACCCTTTTGCCCAAAACATATATTTAAAAACTTATATATGCCCCAGAACAACCCCTAGGAATTGTTCCAACCCGGCCCCAAACCTGAATTTTTCTAAATCACAAAATTTTTGTCCAAAAATTTAACCCCGGAAAGACTCCCGTACCACTCAAAAATTTAAACCCTTAAGACGTCATGGTTTCCCCACTATATTTCCCGGCACCAAACCCCCGGGGCCAAAGGGGTTCGTGGCCTTAACCAACAGTGAAAATTTCCGGGAACCTTTAAACTGGAAGTCACAGCAAAAAAAAATTCAAAACGGGGCCCGGGGCGGGACAAATTTTGTCTGGGTTTTAGTCATTTTATTGTCCCCACCCGCGGACCAAAAACCCAAGCAATCTCCCAAACCCGGGAGACAAAAAATGACCAAGGGCCATTTAAAAACAAATAAAATTTCACCCAATTTACCGAGCCCCCTTTAGAGGCGCAGTCCCCCAATTTGAAACCCCCGGGGTCCCCCCAAACGCCCGTGGGCGGGGTTGGGGTTTCCTCGGGGTCCTAATCCACCTCGGGTAAACCCCCCTCACGATCCCGCCCGGCCAAAATGTTGGGGGCCCGTTTTACCAACATTAGGGGGTCCCACCCGTTTGCGCGGGAAATTTCCCAAAAACCCCAACAAATCAGGGGAAACCATGTATGGGGCCCGATTAGAAACTGAGTAAAAGACACAAGAGGATTTTCGGGATCAAATCTCATTCATTTTCCCCCAAGAAATTTGACACAAAGCCTTACAAAACATATTTGAAATAACTGAGTAAAAACAAGCCAGGCGCAATAGAAAAAGAGGGGAACGGATGAAAGTCCATATTTAGGCAGCTTTAATTTACATTTATTGGTCCCTTTTCTCGGGGGAAAAAGCCCTGGGTTTTGGATCAGCCAAAACTCAGTAAATTTCCCATTAAAACGAAACTTCGGGAAAGGGAAAACAATAGTTTGGAGGTCACATTTTTGGGGGAAAACCCAGATAACAAGGGGTTTCACATTCCCTAAAACCAACCATCTTAGCTTCCTTCATTTTTTCCCCGGAAATCTTTTTCCAAAAAATTTGGTTTCTCCCTCGGGCTGAAATGCCTTATAAGGAGAAAACTTGGGATTTCAAAATTTTACAAAAACCCCCAATATTGCTTCAAACCTCTCTCCTTCAAAAATTTCCCCCCCTAAAGCCCAAAAGATTTTCTCCCTTTTCCCTTTTGCCCTTCCTGAAACTAAGAATAGCCCCGGGGCCCTTTTGGAAAACTGCTCACACGGGGGGTAAGGGGGTGGGGGAATTTCTTCAGAAGCTCGTGGGGAAACCCCCAAGGGGTGAATTCAACACCAACTTCCATGCCCCTACCTAACAGTGTGATTTTTTCCCCCCTTGACCCTGCCCCCTTAAAATCAGAGAATTGACTTTTGGTTCATATTTAAAGGGGGTTTTTTTGGGAAAAGAGGGGATTTTTGTGGTGCCCCTTTTTTCATCACACATCAGAGGCTCCTGTTCGTGAAAAGGGAAAAGTTCCTGGGGTGGCTCCTCCCGCAGCTACCCGGGCCAATAGATTTTTTTTAGGGGGGAAAAGCGGGCAGCACATTTACAAACAGTAGCACCACCAGAAAATACTAGTAGTCCCCATCCCCCCTGCGAAAAACCAAACGTTTCCCAGCCTCCGGGTCCAATCAGTCACCAGGGGGCCCAAGAAGTGTCCCCCCTCCTAAATTTTTCCCCTTTAAATTCCCTTTGGGCAGATTTTTTTATCTTACCAAAGGGCATAGGACCCTTTCCATTCACTCCGTTTTGTCAGGTATATGGGGTGCAATTTTTCACCTATAAAACCCCACAAACTCCCCCTTTTCTCCGCCACCCACCATGTCGATGGCTAATCGGTTTTCTGTAAGGTCACCCTAGTATTGGGCCAAAACCCTTCAAAAGACTCCCTAAAACCCATCTCTATTTAAATTTAAAAAACCCTTTTGGCTGGTTATAATAAATGAAATTTAACCCAGCCCTACTTTCCCTTATTAATTTAAAATTTGGGGGAAAAAGGGGAAAAGCGAACCCTTTCCAGCAATTTGATTAGCCCCCTTTAAACTGATTTTGGGCCCCCCCTTGGCACCCCAATAGAATCTTTTATCCTACATCTGACCATAAAAAGAAATTTTCTTTCCCCCCGGGGGGGTTACACCAAGTAAAACACCCCTGCAAAAAGGACGAGGTCCATAACCTTGGGGGAAAACATCCTTCTGCAGGGATTAGGGGGGGAAATAAAATCCAAGCATAAAAATGAAAATTTTGCACCCCTTTGGTTAATTCCATCCAAAAAACCCACTAAACTTTTAGCATGGGGGAAAAAAAAAAATTTAAAAAAGGATATATACAATCTTTTTTGTCACGGGGTCCCTTTTACAATGAAAAGGGCATGGATCCACGTGGGCTTTCCCCCCAATTTCACTCCCGTGGGGGAAATCAGGAAAACCCAGTAAAGGGGGGCCTTTAAAATCTGGGCCCAGGCTTTCCCCCTTTTATTGCCTTTTTAAATGTACCCCCGGGTCCTCCGGGTTTTTGAAATCATGCACCGTTTCCCCTGTGGATTCGGGAAAGACAAGCAGGACTCCCACCCTTGCAAATTAGTAAACCCCTCTTTAGACAACCCAATCACAAATTGTAAAAGCCCGGTCACTTTTTTTCCCCTAACTCTTGCTCCCTGACCTCAAAAAAACAGAAGGAGGCTTCCCAAACAGTATCTCAAAAGGGGTTGGGCCCCATGTTTTGCTTGTGGGGGGGGGGCCTCAACTGGAAACCAAAACCCAATTGGGAAAAGGGTTTTTGGCCAGGGAAAGGGGGGAACTCAAAAGTCATCTTTGACAACTTTTTCCCTTGAGGGCCCCAAATTCATTCTCCAAACCCTTCCCGCTGAGCTTTGGGGTGGTACGGCGTGTGGAGGCCCAAATCTACCCCTAACATTTTTCCCAATAACTCTCGAAAAACCGAGGAAAGAATCTGGACCCGGGTCCGACTCGATCACCTGAGGGATTTAAAATCGAAAAGCTATTTCAAAATTCAGCTTTTTTGCCTTTAAACTTTGGGGGTTTCATTTTGGGGTCACTGGGTGGGCTTCTGGCCATCCTAAAAACAGTCTTTGCAACCAAAACATTTTCATATTTCCCCCGCTTTTTAGGCATCTGGATGTGGTCCACTTGAAATCCTTTTGGGAAAGGGATATTCGGGTTTTTCGCCAAGTGTTCATGGGAACTTGGGGCATTTGGGGGAAAAGGTTTTTCGGGTTTGGTACAGATAGTACATCCCTTGATTGTAGGCGGGCAATAAATGGAACTGTTTCCCTGGAGCATGGTACAACTTTTTTCCCACATAGCTGATTGCCGATTTTTTCCACGATGAGTAGCTCCCATGGGCCCAGGCTGCAATGGCAGGGAATCCCCATTCGTCTAGGTAAAACAGAAAAGGGCCCTTTTGGGCACCCCCAAAAATTTCCTCTTTCGAGGGTTGCCCCCATCTTTCCCCACTTTTGTTTCTCCTTTGCATTTTGCCAAAGGGTTTTTCTCCCTTGATATTTTTTTTTCTTGGGGGCCCAAGGCCGGGGGTTTCCCAATCAGGGGCCTGGATTTTAACAGTTCCTGTTAAATTAATAAATTTCCCTTTTTTCTGACCCTCTGGGGGTTACCATAATGGGCTCATTTTTCCCAGCCACTTGGATGACACTACCCCCAAGGCTGCCTGCTTTTGCGGCTTGGTCCCTTCGGGTTTTCCCTGGGGTTTTCTTTTCCTGTCTTTCACTTTGCTAGGGGCCTTTTAACCTTTAAGTTTGGTTTTCCCTTTGGTTGGGCGGGTTCAAGGGGGGCCCCATTGAGCCCCTTTACCCGGGGAAACTCCCATGTTTGACTGGGGTTCCCCTGCTGTGATAAAAATCCTCGTTTTTTTCCAGATGACCCCAAAGTCATGTGCTTTTGCCATAGGCATCCCTTTAAAAACCCGGTCCATTAAATTGGCTGTTTTCCCTTTTGGGCCCTTTTTTACAGGTTTCCCTCCAGAGCCTTAATTCAGCAACTTGAGCTAAAAAGGTGGGGGGGCGGGTCCCTTCTCCATGAGGATTTTCACTTCTGGGGTTTTTTGCAAACCCCTGTAGAAAAGTCCCATTTTCCCAAGTACATATTTTGGGACCCATCAGTCCAGAGTTTCAAGGTCTGCATGAGGGATCTCCTCAGTCACCACTGTAAATGGGGCTGCAGCCCTGTTCTTGAAAGGGCATTTTTAGATAGTCATGGTAGCCCCTCATCCGGATTTTTAATTCCCCATTTCCCCTTTTAAATCTCTCTTGGGCCCCTTTCCCCCCTTGTAGGGGAAAGGGAAAAGAGGGGCGGGATTCAAAACATGCAACATTTAAAGGGAGATATTAAGGCAAAAAGGAGCGAGCACTGAAAAGCGCAAGTGACTTGATGACCCCTTTGTCCCCGGGGAGAGCTTTTTGCGCACGGGCCCCAATCAGGGGTTGTTTTGAAAGGGGAGAAAATTGCAGGAGACGAGTACCCCCTGAGTTCAAAAAGGACTGTATTTAAACCCTTTCATCCATCTTCTTGACCAGCTTTGAGGGGATACGTGGAAGCCCTAGGGTAGGAGACTCCACCCCCCCCCCTTCGGGTTATACATGCACCGGGGGGACAGGGAAAAAAGGCCGACACCCACCCGGGGCCCCCGGTTCCCAAAGTCCGGGGTGGGGGGCGGGAAAATACAGATAAATCCAAAGATGGAAGGCTTGGAAAAAGGGGGAAACATCATCGGGAAGGGGGAGGGCCCTCGGGTTGCACATGGGAAAGGTAAAAACATTTTCTGACCCCGGGGGCCCCCTAAAATTAAGTTCCAAAACCTTCTGGGGAAAAAATTTGGAAAATGTTGGCCCGCATAAAATTGGAGTAGGTCTGCCCCAAAAGGTTGCCCGGAAAAGTGACAGAAACAAGGAAACGGGAATCATCAATTTGGGAAAGGGACCAGCATTAAATTTGGCATGGGAAGGGGCGACTTATGTATGCGACCCTCCAAACCCCCTTACCCAAATTGGGACCTTTAGAGGGGACTGGGCCTCCCGGGGGCAGGCTCTTTTGCTGCTATTTCAGAGGTGGGCCGGGGACCAGTGTCCCCAGAAAATCATGGGTTTACCCGCGATAGGTATAGTCCCCAACCCCCCCAGGCCCCTTCATTTCCCCCCTCTGCAAGGGGGGGCCCCCCCAGCTGGGCCCCACCCTCCCTTGGGACCCCTCCCCCTGGGGGCCCCCCCCCCTTGGGGAGGGATGTCTGTGGGGGTTGAGGCGAAAATTGGGGCCGGGAAAGGGGGACTCGGCAGTCTCTCTTAAATGGCCGACCTGGGTTTCACCTCCAGCAAACCCGGGGGCTCTCGGGGGCCCTGGTAGGGTGGCGGAAGGGGGCCCAGCCCTGAAAAAGTTTTTTAGGAAACCCGGGGATATTCAACCAAAAGTGGTTTACAGTTTTTTTTTCCCCTTTTTTTTCTTGTCCTGATTAACACCTTTTGGGAAAACCCTTTTAAAACCCCCTGCCAAGGGGTTCTTTGTATTTTTGACCCATAAGTTTCTGGCCTGGTACTAGGGCCAAACCCTTGAATCCCTCCCCAAGCCATCTATCGGGGCCCCAAACCCAAAAGAGAAAAATTGTATCTTATTATGAGTGGAGAATCCTAAATCCCCCATACTCTGGCTTTTGCCTTGAGCAAAAACTCCAATGCCCCCCCAGGTTTTCCCGCTGCACATCCGGGGGGGGGGGGGGGTGGGTGGCTTGGTCCCCTTAAACAAGTTTTTTGCCCAGGCTTTAAACTGACACAAAAGGGTAACCAACTCAAAGGAAAATATATCAAGTCCAGAGGGGTTCAGATATTTCTGAATGGTGGGGAGGGACTCATCAAAAATTTTTGAAAGACCCCCAGGGTCTCCAAAACCCTTTTCCCAAATTTGCCCCATAGATTTGCCTGGTTTGTGACAACTTCTTAGAAACTGCCTGGGGAATTTCATGGGGGTTTTGGGAATTTTTTCTAGACAGGCAATCTATCTTTTAGGGGGGAATCAACAAAAACGTGGGGCAGGAGGACCTGCCTCGCATCATCGAGATCGGCCCAGCTGCGCCGGCTCTTTCTTCTGGGACCGGTCGGGGGGACTGCTCTCTCGTGGGCTAGATCCTCACGGGTTTTTGGGGAAAATTTTAGAGGGGCCTTTTTCCTTTTCTACAAGGGCACCGTGTGCCCCCGGCCCAGGAGGAAAACTATCCTACCTCATTAAATTGACCCCCTTTGGCTTTGGGCGACGAAACCCCGCAAGCACGTAAGTGGAAATCTAATGCATAATTTTTTTTAGGAAACATAAAGAAAACCAGGAGGAAAGTGGGAGGGGAAGGACCGCTTGTCATGATTATTTTCCCCCTATTTTATTTTAAACCCAAAACCAAAGCATTAGTAATACAGATGTAAGCTGAATTGGGTTTTCCTTTTTCAATACTTTGCCCCCTATGACCGGGCCCCCCAGCATGGAAAATATACGTCAAAAGGGGGGGTCTTTCCGCACCCGTCAGGGTAGAATCCCGTCCCACTTGGGCCCTTTTTCCCTTTAGATAATTCTCACAGTCCTGGTTACTTCTGAACCAGCTTTTTGCATTAAAATCTGCGCCAAACCCCCCCGGTTTTGACAATTTTGGGTTTTGGGGGGGTTAACTATGGTCCCACCCGATTTAGTGGTGATGTCTCCAAAGACCCCGAGAAACAGTACTTTTACCACCGTGCTGGGGCTTTAACATGCAACTTTCTTGGGATCCCCACCTTTCCCCGGGTTGTACTCGGTTCCCCGGGGGGGGGGTTTCAGAGCACGAGGGGCCCTCCCCATTCCCCAAACCCCCCTTGACCAAACCGGGGGAGACCAACCCCCGGGGTCATCCACCCCTCCCTCTGGTTTTTGGGCTTTAAAGGGGGGGACTTAGGGGAAAAAACATCATTTTTCTTTCAGTGCTTTTCTCAAAATGCCCAGCTTATCTTCATGATTTTTTACTCATTTCACAGAGCGTAATTATGCCTTTTTTTTTTTCTCAAGGCTCAATATATTTTTTAAATTTTCTTTTCTCTTCGATCAAACTACAAAGCTGGGACTTTCTTTGGCTGAGCGCTACAATTTTTCAGTACCTTAGAGCCGAGGGGGGAAATTCCCCGCAGCAGCTACCCCCCCTAACAGATTGCCCTTTTAATCGAAGCCAAAGGGTTTTACACCTTTTGCCAAAAAAAAAAAAAAAATTTTTGGGGGGGTGGAAAAAAAAAAATTAAAAAAAAGTGGGTGTAGCTTTAATATAAAATTAACCCGAATGCAGTTTTTTTTTTCCTTATCCTTTCCCCCCAACACTTTCAACTTCCCACAAAACCTTCCCTTTTTTTAAACTTTTTTTTCCCCTCGGAGGTGAGCCCCGTCCATCTCCCCAAACCCTCCTTTGCAGATAACCCCCCTCTTTTATTCCCCCACACCTCCCTTTTCCCCTTTAGAAAGGCTGCAATCTTCCTTCCCTTTTTTTTTTTTTTCAATCCCGCCAACTTATACATTTTGAATGCATTTTTCACAATTTTTCCCTTCTTTTCTACAACAATTTCTTCAACAGTCCTCTGCCCCCTTTTGGAAATTTAGCTCTTTTTGAAACATCTTAAACATTTTGGTGTTCTAATATTTGGGAGTCCCCCAAACCCCGACAAAGACACACAGCCGTGGCCACCGCCCTTGGGGCCCCGGGTCCCGGTCTCACAACACAAGGATTTTATCAAAAAAATAAAGGTCCCTAGCCTAACCAACAATAGTCCCAAACCCCTTTTTTGCCACAAAAGTGGGGACCGTACCCTCCCCCAAACCCTTTTTCAAAAAATATATGTAAAACTTATATATGCCCCAGAACAAAACCCCATTTAATTTTTTCCCCAAAAAACCCACCTGAATATCTAGAATACAAGATCTTTTCCTAAAATAACCCGGGAGACTTCCCCACCACTCAACAATTTAAACCCTTTGGACTGTCCCAAGGGTTCCCCACTATAGTTTAGCAACCCTACCGGGGAAAGGGGGTTTGGGGACTACAAACAGTGACAATTCCCCAAAATCTGGAAAGTACAAACAAAAAAAATTCCCAAAAAAGTGGGGCCCGGGGTGGGTCAAAGTTGTCTAGGTTTTAGTCACTTTATTTGACCACCCGCCCGGGCCAGATACCACAACAAACTACTAACCGGGAGACATAAAAAGCCCAAAAAGGGAGTTTTTAAAAACATAATATGCTTTAACCTTTCCCAGACCTTTTGAAGGGTGCAGTCCTAAATTTTTATATCCTCCCGGGCCTCAAACGCCCGTGGCAAAGGGTTTGGGGCCGGGGGTCCCCAAAATTTCCCCCTCCCGGTTCACGCCTCACGATGCGACGCCAAAATGTTGGGGGATTTACCAACAAATTAAGGGGGGCCCCACCCTTTTTCCCCGGTATTTTCCCCCTCACGATCAGGGAAAAAGTATCGGCCGATTAGAAAAAGAGTCAGACACAAGAGGAGTTCTGGATCAAAACTCATTCATGTTCCAAGCAATTTTTGAACAACAAAAACCTTTCACACATATTTGTATAACTGTAGTCAAAACAAGCGCGGGGCCCAAAAGAGAAGGGGAGGAAAAGGAAAGTATGTCCATATTTTGGCAGCGGTTTTTAAATACATTTAAAAAAGGGCCCACGTTGTCCCCCTGGGAAAAAGCCTCTGGGGTTGCATCACCAAAACTCAGTCAATTCCAGTAAAACTAAAACTTCAGGGGAAAAGGGGGACAATAGCTGGGGGTCCAACTTTGAGGAAACCCGATAACCAAATGGTCACATCCGGGCCATCTTAGCTTCTTCATAATTTTTTCCCGGGGGAATCATTTTCCCCCAAAAAGGATTCCCGCTCAGCTGAAAACCCCTTTTAAAAAAAACTTGGGATTTCATAAATTTTTAACCCTATAACACAATATTGCTTCAAAACCCCTCAAACCCTTTACCCGGGTTCTTCAAAGGCTGGAAGCGGAAGGGGGAACTGAGGTTCTTTTTTTAAAACCCCGGAAACCAAAAGGGGAGGCCCAAAAGGCGTGGGCGGGCAATATCACATTCCTGGCGTAGTTTTCCCCTTGCCGCTCCCGCAAAAACGAACATTGATTCGAGTGGGTAGGTTTAATTTAAATTTGCCTTTAAGGGAATACGGGAATTTCCCCTAGCCGCTAGGGCGTCCTTAACCCTTTCCGGACAACCCTTTTTGAAAGTGGGACCCTAGGGGCGGCGTCGTTCCATTCAGCCGGAAACCCCGAGTCCCAAAAAGAACCGCGTAGGGCCCCCCCGACTGAAGGGGGTCCCCCCCCTGGGGGAAGGGTTCATAAGAGCGGTCCCCTGCAATGAACCCCTTCCCGGGTTTTTCAAAGACACTGCGAACCTTTTTGAGAGGAAAGCCTGTAGGTTTCCCTCGTCGCTGGGTTTTGCCTCGGTCCCAAAAAGGGAGTGGGCCCAAAGCTAGAGGCCTTCCCGGGCAGCAACTTTAACCACCAAAAGGCCACCTTTAAACCCTTCAGTGGGGAAATGACCAGCCCCTTAACTCAAATGTGCATAGAACCCCCTGGGTAATAAATTTCCCCGCACAGTTTTAAAAGGGGCCCCCTTTAAACTTGTCGGGTAGCGGTTTTCCCCAACCCAGAAAACCTTTGGGGAAATGGGGGAGGCGTTGCCCCGGGGAGGAGTCGGCGGCTGGGTTTGGGTTTAGCCAGGAGGGTTGTGCAAACAAAGGGGGGACAAATGGGTTTTTAAAAACTGCTGGGGGTTGTTGCGCCCGTTGTTTTTGACTGCTTTAGACCACTATAGCCCCGTGGGGGTTCCCTTTTTACCGGGCCAAAAGGTTTAAACCTTTGGGGGGGAATCCCCCAAAGGGCCCTAAACTTACTCAAAAGGCAGTGGTAGGGATCCGCGGGGGGCCCCCGAAAACGATGGTGGGAAAAACCCAACGCCAGGGAACGGAAATCTAAATAGAAACCCGGCCCCCAAGCCCGCCCGCAAAACGGGGTGGCCCGAGGGGGGCGGAGAACTACCAATCTTTTTTCCCGGCGGGGGTTGCTTGCGGTGGTATCCAAGGGAAGCGGGGAAAAGAAACGGAGGCTGAGGCGTAGTCCAAGGATAATAGCAGAAGGGAAATCCAGCGACACGGCACTCGTATTCAAGTAGAAAAAAAGATTCCAGCGTTTAATGAAGGTTAAAAGAGTACAATATGTATCAAATAGATCGCATCTGGCCGACGCGTTTCAGAGCCGAAGCTCCTTAGTCATGGCACTAGATTACAATGAAAATCACTGCTTAATATAGCCCAACCCTCTATCACATGACCCTACATCACATGATCGGGCTGGTAAGTACATATATAACTAAAAAACGTTAATCATGATTAAAACCAACAAGATGTATTTGATACTATGCTAGTATTGGGTTATGAGGTCATATCTTTTATTCAAAGCCAAGCGGGACACCTGGTGCCGATTTTTAAATATCCACACGCTTCGCGTGCCAGCAGTGCCAAAAAAATTAATGGAAATCTTTCTGCCATGCAAATGAAAAAACTAATGGCTATTGGAAAAGACTAGCTGCAAAATAGCAAATTGTTAGTAGATCGGATCTTTTAAAAACCAAAAAAATCTCATAACAAAGAATCTGGTATACAAATAAAACGAGGAAAAAAAAGTCACTTTAGGGGTATGTACAAATGTGGACATCTAAGATGCTTTAACTTGCAACTATGTCCAGATCTCACAAGTTTCCATTCCACATCGCAAAACACGATCATAAAATACAGCATATATTAACTGTAATACACGCTGGGTTGTGTATTTGATCACGTGCAAAAAAATGTTGTAAGCAATATGTGGGATGTACATCATGCACATTGAAAACACGTATCCGTAGGCACATATCAGATGCCAGAAAAATTTTTTAATTTTGGAGTATTTTATGGCATCCAAAACACTTCCAAGAAGCGCACTAAGGAGATACATCAGATCTCATAGTTCAGGGAATCAAAAGAGTTAAAAAACCTAGGAGAGGTGGAGACCACGAAAAAAAACTGCTGGCACGCGAAGCGTGGGGGAAATTTAATCTCAGCACCAGGGGTTTCCCCTTGGCTTTGAATAAAAAATATGACCCCATAAATAGTGTTGAGCGATTTTTATCGACAAAAGTTGAAATCGGGAAGGTTTTTATGGTGATCGAAATTTACAGATCATGCGATAATAAGGTTAAAATTTTGAGCATCAAACTATTAAGATCGCGCCTTTTTCGGCGCTTCCCGTAATTTTTGGCGGCCCAGCAAATCAGATTACAGAATAGAGCAGGGTGAGATGTGTGTGCGAACGTCATGACTGGGATGTGTATGGTTGCGATTGGCTGGAAAAATCACATGACCTGTTTTACATGAACAGCGTTTCCTGTTTCAGCCCCAGTGTCTCTCAGCGTCTCATAGGGATAGGACCTGCGCTCTGCCTGTGGCCAAACGCTCAGCGAAATTAGTCTTTTCTGCACAGAGAAACCTATACTATTAGCTGTGATCCTTCCAATTTAGTTATATTAGAGATTTGAATATTCTATGTAGTTAGGTAGAGAATTTTAAAGGAGCAAACTACCCCGTAAATTCACGGCGGGGGAGCAGGGGTGCCCCGCGGGCGAACACAGACAAGCTCTATCTATAAAGAACACTGGATAAAGTTCACCAAGAACTTAGTGTAGACATTTTGTGGAATATCTTTATTATTAAAAAGTTTGCTATTGAAATATTTCCTGGATATTGGGCAGCCTGGAACTTATATTGGATACACATCATTTCTAGTAACTGCAGGTCTCTTTTGTTAGGTGCAAAACTCCACTTTTATTATCAGTATACATTTCAGATTTTGTTCATTTTAATTTTTACCCATTACATCTGTGACGTTGATATATCCACCTTGCAGTTAAATTACAATCCAGCAAACTTGTAGTCAGCACAGGTTGTTTGTTTCCAAAAATAACGTGTATAATAAGAAAAAAATAACAGTTTTTTGGTTTTTTAAAAAT
>JAODAL010029635.1:0-51300 GCA_025379985.1 Phyllomedusa bahiana
CAAACTTCCCGCCTGCCACTATTCTGATGCCCCCCACCCACCTGATGCCCCACATTCTGACATTTTTCCATCTGCCTACCAAATCTTTACCAGGGGGCTGGGATTGCCACCCCCTCCCCCACCTGCATGTGCCAATCTATGACCTCATGCTGCTGGTTTTGTTTGCTGCTGCGGGGCTTTTCCCCCCACTGTGTCATTGTGCCCCTCCAACCTCATGCTGTGCTCCTGCCACCGCACCTCCACTCTCTGTATTGTGCCACTCTGTGGCCTATCCTGTTTTTGCCACCTCCAAAGTCATTGTGTACTGCCGACCATTTGGGGGCTACCTTGACCTCCACACTGTGTCATTGTGCCCTCTGTGGCCCCTCCTGTTTTTGCCCCCCTCCAGAATGTCATTGTGCCCCGCCTGCCAAAGCTGCTGCTAAACCCTTTACCCCCACACTGTTTCATTGTGCCACTCGTGGGCCCATCCTGTTCTTGCCACCTCCAGAAATGTCAATGTGCCACCCGCCTGACCTCATGCGTTGCTGCCTGACTTCCCAAATGTGTTATTGTTTCCCCTCTGTGGCCTACCCTGTTTTTGCCACCACCAAAATTTGCATTGTGCCACTCTTGACCCCCAGTGCTGCTGTGGCTGCTGCCGTAACCTCCCAACTGGTAAATTTGCCACTCTGGGCCTACTACTGTTTTTGCCACCTCCAAAGTCATTGTGCCACGCCCCGACCTCATGCTGCTGCTTTGGGGGTGCTGCGTGCCCTCCCAATGTGTCACTGGCCACTCTGTGCCACTCCTTTTTTGCCACCTCCAGAATGTCATTTTCAAAATGTCTGATCTCTGCTTCTGCGCCCCTGACCTCCAACTGGTCATTATGCCACTCTGGGCCCACTCCAGTTTTTTGCCCCATCCAGAATGTCATTGTGCCACTGCCTGACCTCATGCTGCTGCTGTGGGTGCTGCCGTGTCCTCCAAAACTGTGTCACTGTGCCACTCTGTGGCCTACTTCTGTTTTTACCACCTCCAGAATGTCATTGTGCCACTGCCTGACCTCATGCTGCTGCTGCCATGACTTCCACACTGTGTTATTGTGCCACTCTGTGGCCTACTCCTGTTTTTGCTACCTCCAGAATTTGTCATTGTGCCACTCTCTGACATCATGCTGCTGCTGTGGCTGCTCCCCGTACCTCCACACTCTGTCATTGTGCCACTCTGTGGCCTACTACTGTTTTGCCACCTCCAGAAGTTCCTTGTGCCACTGCTTTCCCTCTTGCTGCTGCTGTGGCTGCTGCCGTAGCCTCCACACTGTGTCACTGTGCCACTCTGTGGCCTACTCCTGTTTTTGCCACCTCCAGAATGTCATTGTGCCACTGTCTGACCTCATGCTGCTGCTGCCGTGACCTCCAGACTGTGTCATTGTGCCACTCTGTGGCCTACTCCAGTTTTTGCCACCTCTAGAATGTCATTATGCCACTGCCTGACCTCATGCTGCTGCTGTCACCTCCACACTGTGTCATTGTGCCACTCTGTGGCCTACTCCTGTTTTGCCATCTCCAGAATGTCCTTGTGCCACTCTCTGACCTCAAGCTGCTGCTGTGGCTGCTGCCGTAACCTCCACACTCTGTCACTGATGTTGCCATCTGAGCTCTCAGCTTGTTTTTTTCCAGCTTTCGCTGCCATGACTTTATCAGGCTACATTCCCGCTTCAGTTTTTTGGTCAGTTTTGCCCTCTTAAGTGCCCAGGGAATTTTATAGTGAAGCGATTCTAAGAGCGGCGGAAGTCATCTGCGTGTCATACTAAAACACAACATTGTATGAAATAGCTGTTTTTTAACGCGATTCGTCCTGAAGTAATTCGGACTGAAACAAATTTTGTCGTAAAATTCGGCGAAGTCACCGAATCGAATTTTTGAGAAATTCTCCCATCTCTAAATATACCCTTTTTATACACTTACTCATGTCTCATTTTATTGCATCTAACCTTTCGAATCTAACCCAGTAAGAGGGTGGAATGTATACATATGTATGTCTATATAGATACACATTTATTTATGATATTTATATGACTGTATAAATGCATATAATTCAGAGAATTTCTTACAGTGGTTCTGCTAGTGAGTTAGTGTTCTATAATAAACAACCTGAAAATAATATCTACAAATAGAAATGCAGTGGCCCATATTTGCATATTTTACTCTCCATGTCTGATTTAGATCTTTAAAGTTACTATTCCTAAAACCCTTGTTACTATTCCTAAAACCCTGGGATGTGTCGAGGACTGGAGAATAGATCTCCTTTATCAGCTTAGAGAGCTAAGCATTGCTCATTGGCTGAGCGTCATGTTTCTACTGAAAGATAATTTCTGGATAAAGTTTGTATAAAGATACCTGAAATCAGATTTACCCAAATCTGCTGATAGAAATATGGGTATGCTTAGAGGCAATAGATAGGAGAACTTCAGGAGCACATCAGATGCTTTACTTCAAATGTCTTCATTGGGGAAAAACTGGAAAAGTTTCCTGCAAAATAGCACTTCATCAGGTTTGTGGATGAAGTTTGTAATATCATATGGTTAGAGTGTGGGGTTTATCAAAAGCATAAGGCACCTACCAAATTTTTTAAAAATTGCAGTACCTGGGACTAATATAATGAAAAATTCTTTATTAATGGCCCTCCCCCGTCTCTCTTGTTTTCTTGACCTTAACCCACATCTCAGTTTTCTGTATGCCTAGCTGGCATTTATCCTATTTTTTTTAACCTTTTTGTGATTTGTTTGTTGTCTGTGTACTTCAGAGGCAAGACTTTATAGTTTTCATGCAATTGACACTATGTCAATTTTGGCTACATTACTTGTCCAGTATGTTTAGGACTTCAGGGAAAAAGAAAGAAACTTTTCTTTGTTTAATAATGTCTTTTGATTCATAAAATGTTTGTGCATTGTGTAAAAATAATTTTCAATAAAAAGTTGTAGTTGGTTAAAAAAAGGTGGGGGAGCATAACATGACATGCTAATGGTTGGGTGTGTTTAACCGAGCTCTCTTGAAGGCCGTCTTAATTGCAGGGAAAAAATAATGGGATCTAGAAGAGCTAAGAAGAAGCTCAGAAACTCCTTATGTCCGGATCACTGTCTCTCTGCTGAGCTTTTTTAAAAGCTAGTAGAGATTATTTCCCAGCAATTTTACAACTGAAAAGGATCTTTGATAGAGTAGTTTTGATAAGGGTACAGCAAGAATTACAAATTCTAGTTGGTATTAGTTAGAGATTTGGAAACAGCTCCAGTGCTCTGAACAGCACAGCTTTGGAGGAGGGGAGGGGGGGGGGGGGGGTCAGAGGGGGCGCCTGCTTCGGGGATTGCAGCTCCTGCATCAGACAAATTTCTCCTCTCAAGCCACTGTGAAATAGCACCAGATTTTAATTTCTGCATAGCCAGGATCCACCACAGTCTGAGTTCAGGGTGTCACTATCTTGTGGGGTGCAAATCTGCATTTATAACTCATATTTGTCTTCTCAAGTCACTTAGAAAAAGCACCCAATATTATTTCTGCGTTGCCAGCTGCCACAGTTTGAGTTCAGGATGTCACTTTCTTACGTGGTGCATGTCTGCATTTATATCACTCACAATTGTCCTCTCAAGCCACTTTGAAAGAGCACCCAATATTATTTCTGCATCGCCAGTTGCTACAGTCTGAGTTCAGGGTGTCACTGTCTTGTGGGGTGCATGTCTGCATTTATATCTCTCATTTTTTTCCTCTCAAACCACTTTTAAAAAGCACCTAATATTATATCTGCATTGCAGCTGCCACATCCCGAGGTTCAGGGTGTCCCCTTTCTTGTGGGGTTTTACGTCTGAATTTATAACTCATATTAATCCTTTCAAGTCACTGTGATATATCACCAAATTTTATTTCTGCATAGCCAGCATCCACCACAGTATGAGTTCAGGGTGTCACTTTCTTGTTGGCTGCAAGTCTGCATTTATTACTTATATGTGTCCTCTCAAGTAACGGTGAAATAGCACCCTATATTTTTCATGCGTTGCTTGCCACCAGTGTCATAAGGGAGGGGGGGGTTGAAATTTTTTGTGGGCTGAACTTCTGCATCATAGACAGCTACGTTCATCTCTCATAATAAGTCACTGTTCTATAGAGTGTATTCTATTTGTACTCGTGTTTGTCAGTTGTGGGAAAATACCACAATTATATCATATTCTGTAGAAAAAAATTCTATTTCTATCCATGCTTGTCAGTTGTCTGAAAAGACTGCAGTTCTTGGAAAATCTGTAGGAAAAAGTCAATTGCTAGTCCTACTTTGCAGTTGTAAATCTCAGGGACTGAAGCAAGAACACTGTTAATTTGGTGTTACAGTTCTTCCGCAAGACCGCATTTCACAGATATTCGATAGAAACAATTCTGTTTCTAATCCTAGATGGCAGTTAGAAATTAGAGGGATTTAAGAACACCTATGATTTGCTGTCTTTGCAGTACAGTTTTTCAATAAGAGACTTAAAATCTTCCAGACCTTTTAAATATTTATCTTTCTGAATATGGAGCGAACTACAGGTGGTAAGCGAAAAAAGAGGGGGGTAGGTCATGGAGCTATAGGTACAAGAGAAGGCGCTCCTTCCATTGCTGTGGACAACACATAAGTGAGCACATCGTCAGTTGAAGGACCGTTAGGCCTGTCATTGCTGGGTCGGTTACCTGTGAATCTCAATACTGAAGAGCGTCGCCAATCTGTTCTTCAGTGGTTAACGCAACCTGCATCCAGCGGTTTTACCTCCTCCTCCTCCCATTCATGGTCATAAATGTCGTCATCATCATCGTCAGCATCATCAGCAACTTGAAGAAAAGGAATCCCAAATGTCAACCCATGTACAGACCACTGTGGATGATCCATGTTCTGAAGAGCTCTTTGATGACACAATGCGGTTGGGGTCACAATGCATTTCAAAAGATCAAGAGGACAAAGAGGATGATTTGGTCTGCTCTGACGCCCAATCATTGATGCCCTTAGAGCAGAAGGAAGCTGGTCAGTCGACACACATCCCGAGCGGTCGGCAAACGAGTTGCAGTGCCTGTGGCTTCTAGCCCACAGCTTCAGTAGGTAGACTGTCAGGACAAGGAAGTCATCTGTGATGATGATGATGTTGATAATGACATTACGGATTCAACGTGGTCTTTTCAGCAGAATTTGCTTGCGAGCAACTCATCAGTGGACGAGGAAGATATTGGGGTAGTGTCAGTACGGGTGCAGCCTCAGAAAGGGAGAGGGCGGTCGCACAAGTCCGATAACATTAATCCGCCAGCCATGGTCTGTGGTGGCAGCGGAAACACCGCTACTAGCTTATCTCCGTCGAAAAGGTCCAGGACCTGTGGAGCCTGGGCCTTTTTTGATCAAGCCTCAGATTCGTCCAGCAATGTCATATGCCGGATTTGCTGTAAATGCACCAGTAGAGGCAAGAATCTTAAGTTTTTAACCACCATGAACATGAATAGGCACATGCATGTAAAGCACGCATCTCAAGCAAGAGGATTCACTTGGAGAAAAAAAGCCACAAAGGTCCTGGGCTTCTAACCACTGTCACACCCTCTGTCTCCTCCTCCTCCTCCACCACTTCCAAGACCAAGCATTCCTCTGCTGCCCATGTCCCTCAGCGGCATGAGCAAGGATCAGCCCCAGTGCCACACACCATTGCCCTAGTACCACCAGCACCACCAGAGACACAGCCTATCGCTTCTCCTTCCACCAGTTTTGCCTGCACGCCGTACAGCGGCCAGTCTTGCAGCTAGCCTTCCATGTACCAGGTGCGGGAGCAGAAGAAACGCTTTAACCCCAACCATCCCAAAGCCAAAAGCCTAAATGTCACCATTGCCAGGCTTTTGGCCTTGGAAATGTTGCCTTTCCGCCTGGTGGACACAGATGAGTTCCGCTTGCCTGCCCCCAATACCAAATGCTGAGCAGGCATTTCCTTTCCAGAAAAGCTGTCCCTGCCCTGGCCAACAATGTGTAATCTAAAATCTCCAGCGTGTTGGCTGCATCTGTGTCCAGCAAAGTCCGTCTGATCACCGATACATGGAATAATAAGCACGGTCAAGGCCGCTGCATCTCTGTGACAGCTCATTGAGTGGATGTCACTGGTGATGACGTTGGCCCTCAGGCTCGGCGCACTCTCTTCAAAACCACAGGGATGGTGCAGGTTTCCGATATCCAAGCTCCAAGGGTAGCATCACGTGCCAAGAGAAACCAGGCCGTGCTGAAATTAATTTGTCTTGGAGACCATCAACACACAGGTCACGGACTTTGGACGGCTCTGTGCAACGAGACCGAGCAGTGGCAGGGTGACAAGAACCAGGTGCCAGGCAAGATGGTGTGCGACAACGGGCAAAATCTCCTTACCGATCCTTAAGATCGGTAGGCTGGAGCAAATCCCTTGCCTGACACACGTCATGAACCTTGCCATCCACAAATTTCTAAAGCACTACCAGGGTCTTGACTGCCTGCTGAGGAAGGCTCGAGGTCTGAGCTCACACTTCCGGAGTTCGCACCCTGCTTCGGCACAACTGGCTGCATTACAGTGTCAACTTGGCCTCCCCATCAACCGTCTCATTGTTGACGTGGCAACACGCTGGAATTCCACCCTCCACATGCTCCAGTGATTGTGGCAGCAGTGTAATGCAATTAGGCAGTATGAAGTGGCGCACGACCTGACAAGCAGCGGTGTGGACCTCGGGGTGTTAAGCCATCGAGAATAGAGGCAGGTGAAAGACCTCTGCACCATCCTTGCGAGTTTTGAAGAAGCCACCAAAATGGTCAGTGAGGACAATGCCCTTTTTTTTCCTTTCCAACAGGTTTACTACTATTTCACTAAATAATAGAATATAAATACAACATCAAGAAACAAAGTAAAAAAAAAAAAGCAACCATACACACTGCTGTATCACAGCAAGACATTATATTTCATGCCTCCTTCAACTCAAGTTCCTCTCTGTTTGACCAAATACAAAGTACTGAATAAACTTAAGGGTTTAACATTACAATTTTTTGCAACTGGTAGATGTAGGAATTCACTACTTCCTCTTTGGTTCTCCCGGTCTGGTTAATGAGGAAACTTGGGTCCACCTGATTCCATTGGTAAAGCTTATTATACCACTTTGCCTGTATCACTTCTTGAGGTTTGTCCTGTTGGAACATATTCATGAGATGTTCTCGGACACTTTCTTGGAGCCATACAGCCCTGTCGCTCACTCCAATGGAACCATCAATCTTTGGTAAACTATTTTGTTAATAATGGATCTTATCTGATTTATCTTCACAAAATCGTCTACTTTAAAGTAGACGTCGAAAGCCAATTCAATGTAATGTTCAGGCCAAACTGCAAGGTTACTGTATTGCCATCCCAATCCACAAAGGATGCCTGTATATTCTCTTCTTTTGTCATCAACTCTGAGCTCTATAACAGGAGCAAAGAGCATGCTAGCGAGTGCTGGCAGACCAGGTATGGATGGAAGCAGCGATGTCTCTCTTAACATGAGCATAGACCCAGTGGCATTTACTGATAGTGATGCAGCAACAAACATTCTCTAGTGAGCCGCTTAAGGAGTGTCATTAACAACTACCGAATTAATGCTTTCTTTTTCAATCCACACTGACCTGAATTTGGAAGCTCTCATCAGACTATGAAACTGGACCTCATATGGGTGGAAAGGGCCGTGAATAATAACCTTACTGTTTGGATTACCAAATTGGTTATTCTGGTAGCTTTCCAGCAGGCTGTCAATAAGGTCCTTCTCATCCTTTCTACTGAATCCATGTCTCTATGGTTTCACAGGTGTTACTGCCCTAGAACAGTTCTGTCAGCACGCCATTGCTTTGTTTTGATTCATAAGACTCCTCAGCCGGTTCTGCATAACCATCAGATATAAGAATGTCTCTTATACTGACTACTTCAAAAGTCTCGAAATATCGATACATATCAACATGCAGGATGCAGTGTACAATGGAGAAGACTTTATCCACAAGCGTGCACTCGCTGACTAAGGTGTTAAACTTCATACTAGCCGTACGACTCCACTGTTCTCCACACATGAGTGATCTTGCCGATGGCCTCATTTTAGAGATCTTGAACTCCAAAGCCCGAAAAGGAAGATTTAGAAGATTCCTGGGAATTTCTCTTAACAGATTTAGATCAACTTCTAACTGGCATTTCTTCGTCACAATTTTTAACAGTGGCCGAAAGGTCATTTTTCTAATTTTTGGGGTCCATCTGCTGTAAACAAACAGCTATAATCTAGGTCCTTTTGTATAAAAAGCTGTTTCTAACAGACATTTCATCTTCACCATTTTTAAAAGTGTCTGAGAGGTCATTTGTCAAATTTTTGGGGTCCGTGTGCTGTAAACAAACAGCTATAATCCAGGTACTATTATAAAAAATGCTGTTTCTAACAGCCATTTCGTATTTACAATTTTCCCAAGTGTCTGAAAGGTCATCATATTTCCAGCTTTTGGGGTCAAGTTGCTGTAAAAAAACAGCTATAATCTATGTCCTATTCCCAAAAATGTTTTTAAAAAAACTTTTATTCTGGCTAATGTTACTGAGTGTTGAAAAGGTAATTTTTGCTGCTTTTGAGGTCAAGCAGCTGGAAAGACTGCTATACTGAAGGTTCTCTTCAAATAAATCTTGTTTCAAATACTCATTTCTTCCTTATAATTTTACTCTCTGTGTGCATAAGGGCATTTCTGCTGGTTTTGGGGTCAGGCAACTTTAAAATGGATGTCAGGGTTGCCAATAGGGAAGTATTCCTGTTAGGGGCCAGAATCAAAAAGGGGCCCGGTGATATGTTAAAAATAGGAATTAGCAATGGATGGGCGTCCAATTTTATTTAGCTGCATGGGGCCCTGAAACGGTTAACAGATGACTGCTGGCAGCCCTGGCTCCCACCGCACCCACTCTAACTAGAGCCCTGCCAGCACTTGGAGATTGAAAGGCCTCATTGCTTATTCCTTTGGTAAACACTCAGGTAAAGTGGTCCATATAACTAAAGAGATCCTTCAGCGCTTTAAAGAGTACTTATCACCTCCATACAAACACACAAAAATTGATAGAAGATGAAATTTTAATACTTTTCTCAAATACATGTCATTAGCAATCCAGAGGGTTTCCCTCACTTTTACAGGGAGACAGGTTTTACTTTCACCTTGTAACTCAGAAGATCCTTATCAATCTGTTGGGAGATACCAACTGTGCAGAGGGAGCTGAGGACACAGCTGCTTGTATAGGGTCATCTGAGTCTCACCACATACAGTAAAGCAGGCACAGCACACCAAGGCTATGTCTACACTGCAATGTTTTCTGTCCACTGCCTGTCAAAAGCAGCTGAAAAAATGGCAGTTTATTGTTGCAATTTGCGTTTTTTGGTGCGGTTTTTACCCGCATTTTTTGCTTGTCTTCAAGTCTGGTTTTCAATGTATGCATAAATTAAGCCATTAGATGTAACTCCACCCTACAAAAGGGGATATAAACCACATTATTGCATTTATATGCAATCTTGTAGTCATTTTGGCGCTAATAAATTTATCTCCTAAATCTGTAAGAAAAAAGGATTTTTAGCGACAAAAGCGAGATAACTTTAATAGCGGCAAAATCTGTAAAAAATGCATTTTAGCGCCAAAAAACGTAAAAAACATATTTTTAGCAATAAAAGTGAGAACTTTAATAGCGCCAAAATCTGTAAAAAAACAACATTTTAGCGCCAAAATCCTTAAAAATCGTATATTTAGCATCATTAGAGCAAAAATCTTGAATTGCGCAAATAAAGTTAGCGACAAAAACATGATCACTTTATCACAAACTGTACAATCGAGGACATATCAAACACTTGTATGCAGAATTGAAAAAAGTATAAGCTGTAACACCCACTGTAGAAGGGATTAATCTCTTGGGAGGGTTTTCATTGAAAAATTCCACCAAAAAAATGTCCTGCGCTTTACATAGACTCCGGTAGTAAATTTTCTGCCCTTCTCTGGCGTTTTTTAGAACATGTTACAAAAGTAAAAAAACAAGCAGAAAAAAGAAGCTTAGTGGAGACAGCAGGAGGTTTTTACAATACAGTCTATGGGAGTTGTTTTCAGTCGTTTTTTCAGTGTTTTTAGAAAATGAAAAACACTAAAAAAAATTACTTTTTTTCTGTGCAGTGGTGTCTTAGCCTAAGCAAACAGTGTGACATAGAGTTTACCTGTTGCTTAAGCCTTCTCCTCCATTGCACACAGGCATTTATCACACTGCTGCTGGTGTGCACATGATGTAGACTTACAGGCTTCCCCCTGCACAGTGGGCTCTCCCAGCTCAGGAACTTACAACTGTCATCACAGTCATCCATCAAGCTGTCATGTGCTGACTTGGCTCGACTTCAGAGCTGTCTTAAACGGCCAGCGCTTTTTTAAAAACTGAAATATAAGTGAAATGCTTTGGTTTTCCTAATGAAGCTTATTTGAAAAAGTGTTTGTATTTTAGTCTCCTGTTACTTTATGAGGTTTGTCTGAAGGTGATACTCTTTAAGGCCTACTATCATGGTTTATATAATCTCCCATAAGACCCTACCCTATCCCACTCTGCCATACTTGAGGAATTTCATTTTAAGACTGCTCTCCCAAAAATTTCAGCTGAAAAGGATCCCCTATTGAGTTCCAGTTACAGGTCTATTCCCCTTCTTAATGCAGATATGAAAATTTTGGTTAAATTAATTGCTACAAGACTCAACATGATATTGGGGAATTTGTACCATCTAGAGAGGCCAGTGAAAACACCCTTAAAACGTTTCCCTTTATTCACCATGCTCAACTGACTAGGGGGCCCTTTATGTTGCTATCTATGAATGCAGAGTAGGAATTTGATAGGGTGAATTGGACCTTTTTATGGGCCAGAATCTCGAACATGGGCATGGGTCCAGTCATGCTGCAGAGGATTTTTACATTCTACCAACACTCACAAGCTTAAATTAGAATTAATGGCTCGTTATCCTCACCCTTTCAAATCCACCATGGAACCAGACAGAGTTGTACTCTGTCCCTTATCTTATACTGTATATTCTCATTATGGAATATTATGGAGCATCTTTTACAAGCCATTAGGCTTGACTCAGGTGTTAAAAACACACATTATAAATGTTCTGCCTTTGTAGATGACTTATTGATATATACCTCTCAACCACTCATCCCCTCACCAGTACTGATGTCAATCCTTAAAAACTTTGGATCACTTAAGAATTTTAAGGCTAACCTAACTAAAAGTGGCGCTTATAATATTAAGCATTGTTGATCTTCTGAGACAGTACTTTCCCTTTTCATAGGCTACAAAGTTTTTAAATTACTTAGGGGGTGAATATTCCAACAAATTCACAGCACACTTTTGATCTGAACTTTGCTCCTTTGCTCGGTATTCTCACCTCAGATTTGACTCGCTGGGATACAAAAGGTTTCTCATGGCTAGGTCCCATAAACATCATAAAAATGAATGTGTTACCCAGGCTACTGTATTTATTCCAAACTATGCCACTTCTTTTTCTTTTGCTGACAGAGACCAGTGATGCAGCTTTTAATAGAGTGGAAGAATGGCCCTCACTGGAAACTGGGTCAGGGGTGGGGTCCAACAGTTTAGCCCCGTTATCCTCCCACTGCTAAAAAAAAAATCTTAATCTATGGAGAGGAGGAGCAGAGGTACAGTGGGAGGAGAAGCCCACATGTGATCCTCCTCTCTATCTACATACTGAAAGCTTACAAGAGACAAGTTGGAGGTTGGAAGAGGGCCAGAACTGCAACCCAAGATGAAAAGATGTAGTTGGGAGAAGAGTATAAGAGGGACTGGCTGTCATCAGAAGAGAAGGGGCAGGACACATGAAGCTAAAAAGTATGCAACTGCTTCTCCTCTCAATCTTTATGTGCTATGTACTACACTCAACCTCATGTAGGAACACAGAAATTAATGAAGAAAAACTAACAATATGGCACTATTAATGAGGTATGACATATTAGCTGCAAAGTGCCCAGTGCCTCATGCCTTAGTGATACTTCCTCATTTCTCATGTATTAACTACCAAATGCCGTTATTTAATCCCTTAAATCCCCAAGACAAAAATTTATAGCATGGTGGTTTTAAGGAGGTATGTAGCTATAGATACAGTAACTCCTATCCCATGCATGTAACCACTTATATGCTGTGGACAACACAACTGTAGCATCTAAGCCCTTAGAAAGGGGTATGTTACCCATTAGTAACCCAATCAACATTCATGATTGTACTCCTACTATATCCTGCACTATACTCCCTTTTCTCACTTTACAGATAAAAAAAGTATAATTGATATTGCTGTGTATATAAAAGTTCAATCTAGTAAAATATATCATTGTTTACCCACACAGTGAATGCCTGGAAACCTAAGTAGTCAACCTCAAAATTTCATTTTTCTGGTCTTTTCATCTCTCTAAAAAAACTGATACCAGTCGCATGTATCCCACAAAGGTACCAATAAAAACTACACTTCAACACACACTGAGGTCCATAGACATAAAATCACAATAAAAAGCAAGTGACAAAAATATAAATTTGGTACATCTGTAATCATACTGAACTGCAGAATAAAGATTCACAAAGAACCATTTATACCATACATTGAACTCAAAATTATGTGTTTTTTTCCAATTCCATCCTATAATTTTCCCCCTGCTTTTCACTACATTATATCATGAATTAAATGGTAACAAAAAATGTACAACTTGATGCACAAAAAATCAAGCCCTCATATGCCTATGGTGATAAAAACATAAGTAGTGTTACGAGTGTCGCCACGACCCTCATGTTGGGCCACAGTCACACTCGTATGCCGCTGCCAGCTTGCTCCTTGTACTCAACTCTCCTCACTCCTCATTCCCTGCGTGCCTTTGCCCGCAGACGCATGCACCCCCACTCCATAGGGCACGCACGTTAGCTCTGTGCAATTTAAATGGCCAGTGCACTGGTAATTTGCCAATTGCCAAGCACTGACCTTATATCCTTTGCTCCCTGCCAGACATAGAAGCACATGCAAATGAAGGCTTTCGTGGAGTAGAGAGAGAGAGAGAGAGAGAGAGAGCTCCCTGCTCCTCATAGTTACCAGGCGAGCCGGCACAGGCAGCATGACTATGTCATCACGCTGCAAGTGCCGAAAAGAAGACAGAGAAGAGCGGAAGCTTCAGGGAGCAGAGGAAAGGTGAGTACTGGTGTTTTTTATTTTATGTATGCCATATCACCTACATATACTGTGGAGCCAATTACCTGCCTATACTGGGGCCATATCACCTTCCTATACTGTGGAGCTATTACCTGCCTACACTGGAGCTATATCACCTGCCTATACTATGGAGCCTATTATCTGCCTATAACGGGGCAATATCACCTGCCTATACTGTGGAGCCTTTTACCTGCCTATACTGGGGCCATATCACCTGCCTATACTGTAGAGCCTAATACCTGCCTATACTGGGCCATATCACCTGCATATACTGGGGCCATATCAACTGTCCATAATGGGGATCCTAGTGTCTGCCTATACTTGGGCCATATCACCTGGCTATACTGTGGCCATATCACCTGCCTATACTGGGGCACTATGACCTGCCTATACTGTGGAGCATAATACCTGCCTATACTGGGGACATATCAACTGCCTCTACTGGGGAGCCTATTACCTGCCTTTACTGGAGCCATATCACCTGCCTATATTGTGGAGCCTGTTACCTGTCTATAATGGTTCCGTATCACCTGCCTATACTGTAGAGCTTATTACCTGCCTATGCTCAGGCCATATCAACTGCATATACTGGGGCCATATCAACTGCCTATAATGGGGAGCCTAGTTCCTGCCTATACTGGGGCCATATCACCTTGCTATACTGTGGCAATATCATATGCCTATACTGTGGAGCCTAATATCTGCCTATAATTGGGCCATATCACCTACCTACACTATGGAGTCTAATACCTGCCTATATTGGGCCCATATCACTTGCCTATAGTGGGGCCATATCAACTGCCTATACTGGGCCATATCAACTGCAGATACTGGGGCCATATCAACTGCCCATAATGGGGATCCTAGTGCCTGCCTATACTGGGGCCATATCACCTGGCTATACTGTGGCCATATCACCTGCCTATACTGGGGCAAAATGACCTTCCTATATTGTGGAGCCTAATACCTGCCTATAATGGGGCCATATCAACTGCCTCTACTGGGGAGCCTATTACCTGCCTTTACTGGAGCCATATCACCTGCCTATATTGTGGAGCCTGTTACCTGCCTATAATGGGGCCATATCACCTGCCTATACAGTAGAGCTTATTACCTGCCTATGCTGGGGCCATATCACCTGCATATACTGGGGCCATATCAACTGCCTATAATGGGGAGCCTAGTTCCTGCCTATACTGGGGCCATATCACCTTGCTATACTGTGGCCATATCACCTGCATATACTGTGGCAATACCATATGCCTATACTGTGGAGCCTAATAACTTCCTATACTGTGGCCATATCACCTGTCTATACTGTGGAGCCTAATATCTGCCTATGCTGGGGCCATATCACCTACCTATACTATGGAGTCTAATACCTACCTATATTGGGCCCATATCACTTGCCTATACTGTGGAGCCTAATACCTGCCTATACTGTGGCCATATCACCTGCCTAAACTGTGGAGCCTATCACTTGCCTATACTTGGGCCATATCACCTGCTTATACTGTGATACAAAAATAGAGAAAATGCAGCACTCTTCTCAGAAAAAATAGGTGCCAGCGGAATAGGTCTTGACCTAGACCGAATTAACAATTGCAAAAAGATCCACAGCACTTCGTCCAATTGAAAAAAAAAAAAAGAAAGTGTCTTTTATTCACCCATGAGCTAGCAACGTTTCAACGCCACAATGGAGTCTTTCTCAAGCAATGTGATACATGCAATACAAGGGTATATAAACCCAAAATGTGATAACAATTCATTAAGTGTCAATAAACAGCATTTAGTCATATACACTCATAAAACATTAAAATACATGTGTCATACAATGTGATAAGTTTAAAAAAGTAGTGATAATAGTGATAATAATTACAAAGTGAAAAATAACATAATTTTCCATCAAATATATACAAAACTGTGTTAATAACTCGTGAATTAATAAACATATACACCTGTGATCAATCTAACAAGAAAAAGAAGAGCCACTCACTATAGACTACATTATAAACAACACGGTGTCTCTGCCGTGTTACTGCGCATGTCCAAAATATAGCGCATCACATGACTGTCCAATCCTTCTAAAAGCAATGAAGAAATAGCAGCCCAATGCGCATGCGCGGAAGATCCGCGCACGCGCCGTTCAAACTATGGCTGCGCTTTTTAAAAATAGAAAAGAATAAGCAAAAAGCCTTCACTGCTCATGCGCCGCCCCTTCGCGCACCGCAGGACCATTTCAACTAAACTAAATATAAAAATATATAGGTGCAACGAGCCAACAGCATCTGACTCATATTAAGGATTTCAAAATAATGTGATACGGGCGCATATACCTCCAACTAGATTCTAGCTCACTTCAAAGGGGCACAAAAAGGAAAAGAGGGCAGCAACCTAATTTAAGGCATACTAACCCTCAACTCCCATTTCAGGATATACCCTCCCCAATCAAGGAAGAATTAGATATCCCAAGAGCACCCCTTATATAGAGCATATTGATTTAGGAGGGTGCAGAGCCAAAGGGCAGCGCTAGCCCACCCATCCACTAGAGACCATATTTTCACAAATATGCGGCAACTGTATACATCCAAAATATAATAAAAACAAATATAATAAGAACAAAAAAAAAAGAAAAAGAAGAACTGGGCAGAAAAATTATTGAACTTTAAAATACAAAAAACATATATAATACAAAAATAACAATTTCACGGTGAGAGGTTCTTCCAAAATAGTTCCAAAATCACATCAGAAAGCATCTGAAAAAAGAATACTGACAATGGACCCTGACCTGAGAGATCATATTGGTACACGATCTTCTGTTACATTCAGACGTGGTAAGAATCTCCGGGATCTTTTGGTCCAAAGCCATTATGTGAGTCCCAAAAAAGAAACGTGGCTTCGCAGACCCAAAGGATCTTTTTACTGTGGGGACTGTTCTTTTTGTCCCTGTCACACAAACTGCCACATTCTCTGTTGGCATGAACAAGAGAAAGTTCGACATTAATCATTTTATCAATTGTAAAACAACGCATGTCGTATATTTGATTAGATGCGAATGTGGCTTGATGTACATTGGTAAAACTATCCGACAATTTTGTCGGAGGATTGGAAAACATCTTGGCGATATTCACCATAAAAGAGACACCCCAATAGCACATCATGTGCATGGTGTGCATGGCGGTAACGGAAATTGCCTGTGGTAGACTGCTATTGATCGGATTTTCCCTTCTGTAAGACGTGGTAGCCTTGATCAATTACTATTGCAGAGAGAGTGTTTTTGGACATTTACATTGAATACTCTGACACCTGTCGGTTTGAATGAATACATCGATTACAGTTGTTTTTTATGATTTTTCATTTTTGTTTGAATTTTCATTGTCATTTCTTTGTGTTGAATGTGAACATCAGTGATTTTTTCTTTAGTTTTTTCTTGTTTAATTGGCTTTTTTGTTATGTGCTCACATGCATTGTGTTCTGTTTAAGACAATGTGTTTTCCTTCTTTATCGTTTTTCACCTCTTTAAAATGCCATACATGGCTCCATTTTCTCTACAGGCATCCGGCCTGCCTAAAATACCGTTATTTTCCCTCTAGGTGCAGCCTTTTGACCCTGGCTGCACTTTTCTGTGTTATATTTAAGGATCGCAGCTTGTCAGCGATACCTCTGGTCCTATTACGCAGGCGCCGTTGCCAGGGACGCATTCAGCTCTTGACTTAGCTTCACGGACGCAATGCCGAGACGTCATCTTAGGCGCCAGCACACGCGCTTCTTTAGCCGGACACAGCTGCCGCTCGGCATCTCTTCATACCAGCCGATGCTGGTGCGTCTATACAGGGCGAGGGACGAGCTCACCTTTATGTATCCTGCTGGTGAGTTTATATGTTAATTGTTGTGTTTGTTTTGTGTTGCCTTCAGTGTTTTTTGCAGGCAGACACTTCTGTTCTTTTGATTGAATGATATCCTTATGTTCTATTACTATCTCTTACACCTTCAGATGCCTGCACTTAATTCCAGGTATGCCATTTCTATTTACATCAGCGACCCTTAAGTACCCATTTTTTTAGCATATCTGATTTGCCTGCCTCATTTTGTCTAAAAATTTTGTATTTTTGCCATTCCCCTTCTTTTGGTCCTTTCCTTACTCCATTTCACCCCCTGTCACAAATGGGGGGCAAAACTTTTTGGGCCCTGGGGGCCAATTGGGGTTTTTGTAAAATTAGGGTTAAGGCTGCGTCGGGCCCGCCCTATCGGGCGTTTTCCGTTTTTTGGAGGCTAGGCTTAATAGTTTTTTCTATTTCTATCTGTTTTTTAGTCCCCCCCCACAAATGTTTTGTTTTTTGGGGCGTTTTATCATGGATCTTGAAGGGTACTTGTCCTTTTTATAGACTATTACTTTAAAAGTTATATTTTTTTTATATTTTTCCCTCCTTTGTGGTTTCTAATCTTTTTAGGATTTTTATATTTCCATTTGAATATTTTAAAAGTTTTGTATCTGTGAAATTTTTTGAAAACTCCCTATACGGTGGCCATATCACTCCTATAATGGGAGCATATTGCATGCCTAACGGGGGCATACACCGGGCTATACTGAAACCATTACCTTCTAACGGGGAATATACCCTCCAACTGTGGACCCTTTTTATGGCCTATACTGGGCCCTATCCCCAAATTATCCCGGGGAGCCTATCACTACTATACGGGGGAAATACTCCTCCTAATGTGACCTATTACCTGCCTATCTGGGCCAAATCATTGCCTATATTTTGGGGCCACATACCTGCCTAAAAGTGACCTAACCTACTATACGGGCCAACACCTCCTATCCGGGGGAAACCTTTTCCTGCCAACGGGGGCCAACACCTAATTGCTGGGGCCCATATCACTTGCCTAACTAGTACCTAATACCTGACTATACGGGGGCCAATCACCTCCTACCCGGGGACCTTTGCCTGCCTAAACTGTAGCCATATCACCTACCTATACTGTGGCCATATCACCTGCCTTACTGTGGACCTATTACCCCTATAGGGAAATCACTTGCCTAATTTTTTGGGCCCACATCACCTGCCATCTATGGATCCTAATACCTACATACTGGGCCATATCACCTCCCTATCCTAGGACCCCTATTCCCTCCCTAAACTGTGCCATACACCTACCAACTGGCCAATCCCCTCCCTTTAAACGGGGAAAAGCCTATCACCTTCTATCCCGGGGGCCATATCACCTCCCTATATTTGGGGAGCCTTTACCCCTAACTTGGGCCATATCACCTCCCTACCGGGGGAGCCTATTCCCCTCCCTTAAACTGTAGCATACACCTACATACTGTCCATATCACCTGCCTATACTGTGGAGCCTATCACCTGTCTATACCGGCCATATCCCCTTTACGTGGACCAATTACCTGCCTAACTTGGCCATATCACCTGCCTATCCTGGGGAGCCTATTCCCTCCCAAACGTTGCCATATCACCACCTATACTGGGGCCCCAATCACTGCCTATACGTGGACCATCACCTGTTTATGGGGGCCTACACCTGTCTAAACCGGGGGCCTATCACCCCCTATACTTGGACCCTATTACCTCCTATACTGGGCCTAATCCCCCTATATTTGGCCAAAAACCTCCTATATTTGGGAGCCTTTTACCTCCATTTTTGGGGTCATACACCTCCCTACCTGGGACCTATTCCCCTGCCTAACTGGTCCAAATCACCTACCTATATTTTTGGGCCTACACCTCCTTTGGGGAGCTTATCACCTGCTTACGGGGCCATATCACCTCCAACTGGACCATATCCCCGCCTATACGGGGGCCATTCACCCTGCCTATACTGGGGAGCCAAAACCCCTGCCAAACGGGGGAGCCATTCCGCCTATACTGGGGGCCTATTCCTGCCTATAGGGGGTCAATCACCTCTATACGGGCATACACCTCCCTTACGGGGCCATATCACCTGCCTTGCGGGGGAGCCTATTACCTCCCATATGGGCCCAAAATTTTACTGCCTTACTGGGGCCATAAAAATCCCAAATACTGTGGAGCCTATTCCCTCCTATTTTTTGGCCATTTCACCGTTATACGGGGGAGCCAATACCCCCATATGGGGCCATATCACCTTCCTTACTGTGTGCCAAATACCTGCCTACAGGGGGCCATGTCACGTGGGGAGCCATTACCTCCTTTTAAGGCCACATCACCACCTATACTGGGCCATATCATCTGCCTAAAAGGGGGACCCTATTGCATCCCTTTAACGGGCCCCTATCATTTGCCTATATTGGAAATACACCTGCCCATATGTGGAGCAATACCGGCCTATGGGGGCCTTCACCACTTAAAACCGGGACCCCTATCCCTGACTATATGGGCCATACTCCTCCCTTTTAACGTGGAGTTATTACCTGCCTATACGGGGGCCCAAATCATTTTGCCTATATTTGGGCCACATCACCTCCTTATTGGGGAGCCTATTACTGCCTATACTTGGGCCATATAAACCCTCCCTATCCGGGGACCCTATTGCCGCCCCAAAACTGGAGGCCAAAATCCCCCTCCCTATACGGGGGCCAATCCCTGCCTATACTGTAAAGCCTTCACCTGACTAAAGGGGCCTATCTCCTTGCCTAAACGGGAGCCTATCTTCGGTTTATACTGGGCCAAATCCCTTTCCCTATTTTTGGGCCACTTTCACCTCCTATACTGGGGGAGCCTATTACCTGCCTATACTGTGGCCATATCACCTGCTTATACTGTGATGTGTGGACGTGTGACATGTCACATGTGGAGCCTATTATCTGCCTTTACTATCCACTTCACCTTTTTCGGGGGCCAAAATTTCACGCCTAAAAGTGAGCCTATGCATGCCTGTAGGGGGCCATATCCCCCGGTTATACGGGGGCCTTTTCTAAAGGGGCGAATTTCTAAAAAATTCGTTTCGGTCATTCGCCGAATTTTCCCAAAAAAAAAAATTGGTCCGTTTTACTTGGGGACAACGCGTTAAAAAAGCACTATTTCCAGCTGCAAAAGAGCTGCGGGGGTGCTGTAAACTTTTTGTGCCAGGAAAAATATGCAGGGGGAGTTTGGGCGGTCTCATAAATTTTGTGTTTTAATACACCAATACGCCGCCGCTTTTAAATCGCTCACTATAAAACCCCTGGGCATTTAAAGCAAAACTGACCAAAAACTCAAGGGGGGGAATGTAGCCGAAAAATCACCAGCAAAGCTGGAAAAAAACAAGCTGAAGCTCGGGTCAACATTAGGACAGAGTGGGGGAGGGACAGCGGCGCCACACACATAGGTCACTGCACAATACATTCTGGAGTGCAAAACAGGAGGAACCCACAGAATGGCACAATGATGAGAGCGGGGGCCCGGGCGGCAGCGCATGGGGTCGGGCAGTGGCACAATGACATAGTTGGGGGACACGAAGCACCCACGCACAGCAGAGGCAGAAATGCACAACACACAGTGTGGGGGACAGGGCAGCAGCCAACAGCAGCAAGGTCGACAGGGGGCACAATGACATTCTAAGGGGGAAAAACAGTATTAGCCACGAGGGGGCACAATCCACAGTGTAAGGCACAACACAGCATAGGGGTCGGCATTCACAAGAATTCTGGGGGTGGCAAAACAGGGGGAACCACAAATGGCACAAACGGAGGGGAGGCACGGCGGAACCCCCAGGGGTCGGGCAGTGGCACAAGCACATGGGGAAACACACCACCACACAGCAGCATGGGGGTCAAAAGTGGCACAATAAAACCAGTGGGGAACACGGCACAGCCACACACACATGGGGTCAAAAAGGGGCAATGCATTCTGAGGGGGGGCAAACAGTAAAGCCACAATCACAATCACACAGTGTAGAGGCACAACACACAGTAAAAAAAGTCGGCATGGCACAATGACATTCAGGTGGCAAAACAGTATTGGGCACAGTGGGGCCAATGACACTGTGGGGGCACCAGGTCACACACAGCATGAGGTCAAGAGTGAAACAATGACTTTTGGGAGGTGGAAAAAACCGGAAAGCCAGGGAGGGGCACAATAAACTGAAGGGGAGGTCAGGCGGCAGCAGCATTGGGGTCAGGCAGGGCACAATACACATTTTGTGGGGGGACATGCAGCACCACAGCAGCAGCATGAGGCGACGGGCACAATGAAAATTCTGGGGGTGGAAAAAAAAAAGGAGTGGGCCACGGGGGCCCAAAACAGAGATTGAGGTGAGGGTGGCAGGGGAACAGCATAGGTCAAAGAGGGGCAAAATGACACAGTGTGGATGTCACGCAACAGCACAGCACAGGGGGTCATAGAGGGGCCAATGCAAGGTGTTGGGTGGGTGGAAATACCACCCCGGGAAAAGATGTGGTAGGCAGATAGAAACGGGCAGCTGTGTCCCCCACCCCGGTGGGGGCATCAAATAGTGGCTGGGGCGGGGTATTTAAACCCCAGACGGGCCCTAAGGAAATTGGTTTTGGGAAATCCGGCCATCCACCCTGATTCATTTGGGCAAAGGTCATTTCACTTTTCCGGGGGACAAGCGGGTTCTCCTTGGGGGTAACGTGGCCCCCGCCGCAATAACACCAGCTCTGTCCACACTAGGGCCGGGGGCGGACATTCTCCACTGAAAACTTGCAAGTTGGGGCCCCACATCCTTTTGGGCTGCCCAGTACCCGCGGATCTTCTAACTGAGGGGGCGAGTGCTGTCCAAGAGCCACCACCTTTGGGTTTTCGGGGATGCTCCGGGTCCTCTCTGCTGCTGCGGGGTTGCCCTCCTCCTGGGCGGGTGAAGGGAAGCTGCTCATCAGGACCCCAGGCTTAGGTTACTACTGATGGGGGGGTACTCCCTACCCCCCCACCTTCCCCAGCACCGTGCAGTAGAAAACGTGAGCCTGGGGAACCCCCCGGGTCAGCCCCTGTCGGGGGAGGGACGACCCGCAATGGGCAGGGGCCCAATGTTTTACGGAATTTCCCTATAGTATTTGAGTTTGTTTTGCCTCTCAATACTGGGAAAAGGGGCTCCCATTTTGGGGCCCGGTAGGGGAGGGTCAACGGGGGGAACCAGAAGTCACCCCCCTGCCGGTGGGGCTATTCGGCTGTCACTAGCCGGCAAATAAGCATCTGGGGGGCCATCACACAATTACTCCGGGGCTCCCTGCCCTTTTCCACTGATACTCCAGGTGCTTGGAGGCCCACGCCCCGCCCCACCCCCCATCCCCCCTTCCTCCACGTCCTCCCCTCCTCTCTTGTCACCGGGGGGGAAAATCCATCATTTTACCCGACAGCTTTCTCCCAATTTCCCCTCCTCCTCCTCCATTTCAGTCCCCACGGGCTCATGTGGGCCCCGAATTGTTCGCCACGTCCCATCCCCCACCAGACAGATTTTTCGCATCTGTTTTTAGGGAAAGAAGCATGGAATACGTTTTTCACCCGTAGTCCCGGCGACTGAAAATAACGCGCCTCCTCGAAAAGGGCCCCACAAAGTCATGTCAGAGAGCTCCCCTGGTGGGATCAAATTTTCACGGGGGTACTCCCCCTTTTCCCGGGTCTCAAAAAACGTTTTAAGGCCCTTTTTTTTGTTCATACATCGGTCCAACTTGCAGGTAATTCCCGCGGTGGAAACATCGCATTCAAGGTGTTTGGGGGGGGCCGTTCTGCCCCTGCAAACCTGGGGGTTCCTGGCTTTGTAAATGGAAAATGCAGCACAGTTTCCCGCCATTTTTTAAATCTCTGAAGAAGGGGGAAGACCAAACCTTTTTACAACCAATTTTAACACATGCGCCATGCAGGGGGATGGACCATCCCCCTTGGGGCAGCGCGGGCACCAGTTCCCCCATTGCCTCACCATGGGTTCCGATTTTTCAGTTGGCGCGGGAAAGCCACCATCGATTTTGCTGCATACGCGGGGGCATTCCTCCCCTTTTACTTCGTCCCCACAAAACCGGTGTAGAACTGCGTGACACGCGTGCATACACATGTGGGATGATGGAGCAGACTTGGACTGAGATGGGGGTGGGTGGTGGAGGGGAGGGGGCGGGCATTGGCGCAGGTGCAGCAGTTTTTACAACTGGATAGAAAGGGCGTCTCCTTCCAAATTTTGGGGTCCCGGGCATAAACACTTCACCCCATGGGCCGTAAAAAATGTACTGGCCCGACCCTGTTACAGCTCCAGACTCCCCCGCTCCGTGCACCTTGGAACAAACCGATAAGCCAAGGACTGACCCCCCTTCTGTTTTCTACATATTTTGAAGTGCGGTACTCCCCTTTTTGGAAAAAAAAATTTCGGGTTTTGGAACTCCCATCTCGGGTCGGCACAACCCTTAGTTCTCTGAACGGGGCAGAGCCACCATTTTGGGAAAAAAGGGGACGCAAAACCAACAACTTGGGAAGGGGCAGTCAGCGCTGCCCCCTTTGGATGGGTTGGGGCCATACTTTGTTTATTTGGAATGCCTCCGAACACTGCTGGGGACCAGATAGCAGGAGCTCTGGGACCGGGGGATGAGTCAAAGAAAACCTCCCTTCTGCAGAAGGGGGGGAGCCCCTTTATGGTTTCAATGGCAGCTGCCACTGGGCGTGCGCTCTGCTGTTTCTGCGGCAGCAGGTGGACCACCCATCTGAGCCCTTTTCTCCAGGGCCCCCCGATGGGGACGCTGAAAGGTTGACGCAGGGGGCCCTATCCAACTTTAGCTCCCTGGCCCGCTTTACTTTCTGCCCCCAATTCACATATACCCTTTTTGGGCCTCCATGTCTTGCAAAGAACTGCCACAAATGCGTGTATCGGATTTACCGCCAAGTCCCCCACTGAGTGCTACTGCTGCCGCGCCTCGCTGGCCCCTGTGCCGCTACTTTTTTTGGGCCTCGAAGCGGGGTTTTTTCCCCTGGGCCCCTTGGCTCCCGCCTAAAACTGCGCTATCTTCTGACTCCGGCCACAAAAACCCACTGTGGGTGCGTCTCCTGGCGCCAAGTGACCCTCTTTCCTACTTTTATGAACCCTTGCCTACCCCGGGTCCCAAGTGCGGTCGGGTACATCATCATCTATTTGGTTCTATCGACTGCTTTCCTCATCACCGGGCTTGGTATGCCCGGGTGACCCCTCAAACATGACCCCCTCCACTCTCCACATCTAACTTTGCCGCCACGCAAAAGCAGGGATATTGGCCCCCTTTCTTCGCTCCAATAGCTCTGATGCCCTCCTCAAATTGTTCATCCCGCTATATAGTGGCGCTGACCCAACCACAAGTAATCTCGGGTGAGGGAACCGGGTTGGGGCGGGGGCGGGGTGAGGACAGGGGGAGGGCCGCTACCCCCTCCCGGGCCCCTGCCAATAAGGGTTTTTGTTGAAGTTTTCCCCCCGACTCTTGGGTGGGGTTGTCAGATGTCTTGGGGGAAAAGATACCTAGTAAAACCCAAACAAGAACCCTTGGGGTTTGAACAACACCGCCGTAATCAGCGGGAGTTGTGGCTCACCGATGACCCCTGCTCGACGTCCCCTTGCAGCTGCGACCGGGGCCCGTTTCCCGGAATTTTGTGCCATTGCCAACCCATGAGACCTGCCCCACCCCCGTCTGACATACTTTTTTTCTAAAATGTACAGACACGTTTTGGGGATATATGTAAATAAATATACACCCTGTTTTTTAAATCCCAAAAGAACCCCGTAACAACTTGGGAACCCCTTTGGGTATAAATTGCGTCCACAAATGGCCAGGAAAAAATTTTCTTGTATGTGTCTTTAAAAACATGTGTGTTTTACAAAAAGTAAAAGCAAAAACAGCTTTAATTAAACCCTTTGGGCAGAAATTTGGGTACAGGAAAAAGTATTATTTTTTCGTTGAAAAAAACGGTTTTTTTTTGTCAACCAAAAAGCAAAACAAAGCTTAATTAACCCCCGGGTGAAAATTTCGCCAAAAAATTTGGCCGCACAAACTAAGCTTTTTAGCGTGTTACAATTGCGTGTTTTCTACCCAAACAACAAAGATACAGTTTTAATTAAAACCTTTTCTTTAATTAAAGGCTACAGGAAAAATGTATTATTTTGGCTTTAAAAAGACGGTTTATTTTGCAGCACACCAGCAAAACAAACCCTTTAATTTTCCCCTGGATTAAAAAGGCAATGAAAGGCAGCCAATAATGAAGTGGGATTTGTATTTTTAAAAATGTGTTTCTTTAAATGAATCAAAAGGAAAATGGGTTTGATCCACTTTGGGTATTAATGTATATGCAGCTGATGGACCACACGGTTTCAGATCCAATAACCCAAAAAATTTAAAAAAAACATTAAGGGGGAACAGTCCGAGAAAGGGACACCCCCCAAAATCGCTATATAAAAATCAATTCTTCAGTAAGACTATCAGCCCGGCAGCCTTCCTGATGAGCACAGTGGAGGAGTGTGAGTTTTCCGGCGTCGCCCCCGGGATTTATGTGCGGTGCTACAGAACCCACGGTCTCTGCTTGGCTTCACTCTGCACTGTCATGCGGCAAGCCCTTTTTTCCCCCCGAGTGCTTTGCCCCTGTCGCCATTTTTGCTCGCAGCCATTTTATCAATCAAAAGACATTCGTTACCCGAAGTACCCAAAGTTCGACTTCGTTCCCCGAACTAAAGTTTTCTTGAAATTCTAACAAATTTGCCTTGTTAAAATCAATTGCCCATCTCTACCCATATCCCTCCCTATATGGGAGCCTAATACTGCTATATGGGACCATATCCCTGTTATAGTGGGGCCATATCACCTGCCTTTAGTGGGGAGCCTATTTCCTGTCTATACTGGAGCCATATCACCTGCTTATAGTGTGGCTATATCACCTGCCTATACTGGGGAGCCTATTACCTGCCTATACTGGGGCCACATCACCTGTCTATAACATGGAGCCTATCACCTACCAATGGGGCCTATACCTGCCTTACTGTGGAGCCTTTACTCCCCTTACGGGGGCCCCATATCACTGCCATACGTGGGCTATCCCCTGCGTAAACTGGGGAGTCTATTACCTGCCTATACTCGGGGCATATCACCTGCCTATACTGTGGCGATATCACCTGCTTATACTGTGGAGCCTATTACCTGTCTATACAGTGTCCATTTCACCTGTCTATACTGGAAAGCCTATTATCTGCCTATACTGGGGCCCTATCACCTGCCTATACTTGGAACCTATTAATAAATATATACTGTGGCCCTATTACCTGACTATACTGTGGACACATCACCTGCCTATACTGGGGAACCTATTACCTATTAATAAATGTATACTGGGGCCATATTATTTATTAATAAATATATACTGGGGCCATTTTACCTATTAATAAATATATACTGGGACCATATTAGCTGCCTATACTGGGGCCACATCACCTGCCTATGCTGGGGAACCTATTACCTATTAATAAATATATACTATGGCCATATTACCTATTAATAAATATATACTGGAGCCATATTATCTATTAATAAATATACTAGGGCCATATTACCCATTATTAAATATATACTGGGGCCATACTACCTGCCTGTATATGCTGGGGGCCATATTATCTATCTATTTGTATTGGGGGACCCTATTCTCTATCTACTAATAGATTGTAAGCTCTTGCGAGCAGGGCCCTCTCACCTTGTGTCTCATCTGTAAGAAGCTGTTTATTGTGCAATGTATGTCTTTTTGTTTGCACCTACACCCTCCAAATTGTAAAGTGCTGCGGAACATGTTGGCACTATATAAATAAAGATTATTATTATTATTATTAATATTATTATTATTATTATTATCTATTATCTGGAGTACATATAACTTACCTACTGAGAAGACCTTTATATCTACCTATTGGGAGGGGTCTATAAACCTACCTAATGGGGGCTTATAAACAAACAATATGTAACTCCCCATCCCCCACAGCAGACACCTGGCTTCTCTATCACACACCCAGTAGGTAGTTAAGTATAAATGTGCTGGAAGAGTGAGGATTCTAAAATGTCTTGTGTGGTAAATTCTGCAGAGAGGAGTCGTGGCCGGAAGAAGTCATCATGGCGGTCTGGGCCGGATGGAGAAGAGAAGGGAAAGTGAACGACTTCAATCAAAAAAGACGTCTCCTGTGAGTCAGTAAATGTAACTGCAGTGTAATCACTTATATTTCTGCAGAGCACCTACATACAGCTAGTATCTACCACTATATGGTAACTGTATGGTGGTAATATACGTTCTCAGGGCCTGTGCACAACTGATAGTCACATGTGGTGGTCACGTTTGGCCATGGTTTGGCAATATTATTTTAGCCTTAAGTAGTAATTGTTTTGGGTCTTGGTTTTACAGGAGTTTTTTTTCTTAGTCACAATGATTCGTCTGGTATATTTGCTCCATGTATCGGTGTATTATTTGCTGACTGTTATTTATAAGGTGTTACACTGTCATACACTGTATTATACTGAAAACCAGGGGCCCGTTAGACTCCACTCGCTGCCGTGACTTACACCACCACTTACGGTGGTCCAGTGAATTCATACTTCAGCAGTAGTTACAGTCCATTAATGGCCATAACATTAAGATCCGGTCAAGGAAGCCCCCGTGGTGCCCCTGCGGGACCTTCAAGAGATTGTGATGGTGGTTGCCCAGTAGTCGCAACAATTCGTTACATATTAACCAGTTGTCTACCATGATGCACCAACTCATCGCAGTCCAGCAAAAACCATCACCACTTCATGCTGCTTCTCCACCTATGGTTCCCGTGGCATTGCATCTTGCGCCAAATATGACGGAAACCATAAGGGATGTTGGGGCTACATCACAGAGTGCACTATCTATCTGGGACTCATGGCTAACCAGTTCCCCACTGAGCACTCCAAGGTGGCATTCATGGTCATCCTCCTCACCGGGGAAGCTCTGGCAAGGACTACTCTATGCTGGGATAGGAACGATCCACTGACTGCTAACATCCCTGTATTCCTGGACAAATTCCGCAGCATATTTGAAGAATCGGCCTGTGCATCTACTGCAGCGTCTGCACTAATAGACCTATGCCAAGGGTACTCCTCAGTTGCGCAATATGCCATAGAGTTTCGTGCTCTTGTCTCTGAACTGTCATGGAATAAAGAGGCCCTTGTCTTTATATTTCAGAAGGGCCTCGCAGGCAGAATAAAGAACAAGCTAGCAGGTCAAGACCTCCCGTTATCTCTGATGACCTTATCCATCTTGCCACTTACATTGAAATTTGCTTCACTGAAAGAGAGAAGGATCTCCACTAGAGATGGGCGAATTTCACCGAGTTCGCGGAATATTCTGACAAATATCGTTTTGACCTGAATTTATTTCCGGCAAATCACGTTAAAAAACAGCTATTTCCTGGCTGCAGCGAACCTGTAGGGTGTTGTAGAACGTTGTGCCATGCTCAAATATGCACAGGGAGCGTGGTTTGGTCTTCACAAAATGCTGTGTTTTAGTATGACACAAACATGACAGCCGCCGCTCTTAGAATCGTTTCATTCTTCAATTCCCTGGGCACTTAGAGGGGCAAAACTGACCAAATAAGTGAAGCGGGAATGCAACCTGACAAGGTAACGTCAGCGCCAGCTTGAAAGAACCGAGCTGAGGGCCAAGATCAGACTATAACGTCAAAGAGCGCTATCCTTTTACACGGACATCAAATGATTCCACAGATTATGACAAAACCTGTTCTGTTAAACGCTGATACATGTAGAAACCCCCCGAAAGAGTGGAGAGGGTGTCAGCAGTAATTTTGCGTTGATGTCACTGATCATTTTGCCCTTTTTTTCCTCCATCAGTGTCCGCTTTCAATCGGTCAATAATCCATTAGTATTGCTAATGATAAAAACAAACCGGAGTTGATCCAAAACAGATATAACCAGTAAATGAGATATTTGCATGTCTTCTGTGTTCTGTATCCACTCCTGTTTTTGGCTACCCAAACATCAGATAATCCTGAACCTTTTCATTCCTTCTGACAGATGAAAAGAAGGGGAAAACCAAACATAGAGGCAACGTCATAGAGTGGTGGAGGGTAGAAACAGTATTAGGAAACCACAGGGTGTTCCAGTGAGACAGCGGTCAGTTGGCAGCAGCATGAGTAAGCCACACAGTGGCACAATCACAAATTCTGGAGGTGGCAGCAACATCAGGAGCCCACAGAGTGGCACAATGACAGAGTGTGTAGGTGACGGAATCAACAGCAGTAGCATCATGAGGTCAGAGAGTGGCACAATGACAAATTTTGGAGGTGGCAGCAACATCAGGTGCCCGCAGAGTGGCACAATGACACAGTGTGTAGGTAACAGCATCAACAGCAACAGCAGCATGAGGTCAGAGAGTGGCACAATGACAAATTCTGGAGTTGGCAGCAATATGGTAGGCCACAGAGTGGCATAATGACAGAGTGTGGAGGTGGCGGCAGCAGCAACAGCAGCAGCAGCATCAGCAGCAGCAGCATGAGGTCAGAGAGTGGCACAATGACAGAGTGTGGAGGTGGCGGCAGCAGCAGCAGCAGCAGTAGCATGAGGTTAGAGAGTGGCACAATGACAGAGTGTGGAGGTGGGTGGCAATTTCAGTCCCTGGTAAAGATGGTGGGAGGCAGATGGAGCAACTGGCAGCAGATGTGTGGCTTCAGGCGGCTGGCAGCATCAGAATAGTGGCTCAGGCAGGTAGTTAGAATCCAGACTCATTTTTCAAAGTTTTGGTGAGGCGTCATAGTTGATCTAATCTGATGCATAAGGCATTGGTGTGTGGAAATCCTGGCCGATCCACGCCTGATTCATCTTGACAAAGGTCAGTCTCTCCACATTTCGGGTGGACAAGCAGGTTCTCTTTGGGGTAACGATGGCCCCCACCGCACTGAACACCCGCTCTGATGCCACACTGCTGGCCAGGCAGAACAGCTTCTCCACTCCAAACTTGGCAAGTTGCAGCCACACATCAAGTTTGGCTGCCCAGTAGTCCAGCGGATCTTCTACCTGGGGTGGCAGAGTGCTGTCCAAATAGGCAACCACCTGCTGGTTCAGGGTCTGCTCCAGGTCCTGCTGCTGCTGAGTACTCTCCTCACTAGGCGGGTGAAGGAAGCTGCTCATCAACGACTCCAGACTTAGGCTACTGCTGATGGAGCTGCTACTGCTCCTGCCCTTCCACCTCCCAACAGCAGCTGTGGCAGTGGTACGTGAGCGATGAGGAACCCCCCGGTCAGACCTGACAGAGGATGGACGATGGCGCTCATAGGCAGAGGCCAACTGACTACACAGGATTTCTCTATAGTACACCGGTTTCTCCTCCCTCTCGACAGCTGGAAAAAAGGCACCCATTTTGGACCAGTAGTGACGGTCAAAGAGGGTGGAGAGCCAAAAATCATCCCTCCTCAGTGCAGCGCAGACACCATGTTCATTCTATTGTTTGTCACCATGGTTCCGATTTTCAAGTTGTCGCGGAGAAAGCCACACATTGATTTCTTGTTGCATGACGCGGAGCAGTTCATCCCCTATGTGACTTTGTTCACCTTGGCAAACCAGATGTAGAACTGTGTGACACTGCTGTGCCCTGCACATGTGGTATGATGGAGCAGCACTTAGACTTGTGGAGGCTGAGGTGGTGGTGGAGGAGGAGGCAGACATTGGCGGAGGAACAGCAGTTTGGCAACGTGGAGTTTCCTGTCCAAGTTGTTGGTGTGGCTGGGCAGGAAGCACATTAACTCAATGGGCTGTAAAGGACATGTACTGTCCCTAAACATAGATACAGATCCACATGTCCGCGCTGCCGTGCACCTTGGAAGAAACCGATAAGCTCAAGGACTGGCCCACCTTCTGTTCTACATATTTGTGAAGTGCTGGTACTGCCTTTTTGGAAAAAAAAATTATGGCTTGGAATTCTCCACCTCGGCTAGGCACAAGCCATTAGTTCTCTGAACGGTGCAGAGTCCACCACTTGGAAAGGAAGGGACTGCAGTATCAACAACTTGGACAGGAGCACGGTCAGCTTCTGCACCTTGGGATGGTTGGACACATACTGTTGTCTCTTGGCAATCGCCTCATTGAACGACTGCTGGCACCATGAGTGGCGAGGAGCAGGAGCATCTGGACTGGGAGATGATGGCAAAGACAAACAGAGGTGGTGGTGGTGGAGCCTTGACTGGTTGAAATGGCATGTGTGCTACTGGGTGCTGCTGCTGTTGCTGCGGCAGGATGGACCACCACATCTGAGATATGTTTCTCCCAGGCCACAGGACTGTGAAGCTGCATGTGTCGATGCAGGGCCATGGTGCCAACGTTAGCTCCCTGGCCATGCTTCACTTTCTGCCCACAGATTCTACAGATTCATATGTCTTAGGAAAAACCTGCCACACCACCGGGTAGGTGATTTTACCGCCAACACTCCGTACTGAGTGACTACTAACGCCGCTGCCTCGCTGAGCCCCTGTGCCGCTACTTTCTTGGACCTGCAAAGCGGGTATTCTACCCCGTGGCCATTTGGCTGCCGACCTCACACTGCTGCCACCCTGCTGACTCCCGGCCACAATACCAAATTGCTGGCTGCGCCGTTAGCTGACGTGCAAGCTGACACCCTCTTCTCTTCTGATGATGAAGCCCTTGCTTCACCCGTCTCCCAAGTGCGATCGGCTACATCGTCATCGATTTGTGTTTGCCCGTCACTGCTATTCTCCTCAACGGTCTCAGTATGCAGAGTCTGACTGCTTGCAACATAACCTCCCGTGCCACTCTCCAAATCACAACTTTCCCGCCCACTGCAAGAAGCAGCGGATGTCTGCCCCACCTCTTCGCTGCCAAGTAGCTGCTGACTGTCCTCAAAGAGTTCGTCCTCAGTGTATATAGTGGCGCTGATCCCAGACCACATAGTAGATCTCTGGCTGAGGGAGCCAAAAGGGACAGAGGTGGGTCATGGGTCATGCCAACTAAGGGTTGTGTCTGACGTTCCCACCGACTCTTGGCCGGGGTTGTCAGATGTCATCTGGGAGGAAGTGGATGACCTAGTCAACCAATTAAGAACCCTTGGGTTGCTGGTCAATACACGGGCGCTAGATGACACCGGCAGTTTTGGCCTCACCGAGTCACCCCTGCTGCGACGTCCCCTTACTGTTCTGTGACCTGTGCCTGTTCCTGTGCATGTGAAGGGCCTGCCACCTCTCTATGGACCGAAGCCCGTGTGCTGCATGGCATGGCACATGGGCTTCGGTCCATAACAGATCAGCATGCATACTGAATCTCAAGTGCTTTTCAGCATCAATGTAAAGCTGGGGCTTTGTAGCTAAGTACTGGTTCATTACTATGTTGTTCATTGCGACTAATATGCTGTATGAGGACTTATTTGTCTATTAATCATATGTCAAGCGCTTTAAAGCAAAAAGTAAATAAGCCTTTTTCACAATTGAATGTTTAGCGTTGTGTGTTTTATAAAGTGCAAAGAAAAGGAGGATACCAAGGTAATCCCTGACGAAGGCTATGAACCAGTATACATATATATATATATATATATTTATATATATATATATATATATATATATATATATATAATATAATTATATATATAAGATAATATATAATATATATAATATATATATATATTTTATTAAGTTTTATATAAATTATATTAGAAATAAGGTGCAGATTAAGTGTGAATACAAGTTCCTTTCATTGTCACCTTATCCTGTCTAGCTCCGGTGTTTCAAAGTCCTCCACCACTGGCTTTTTTTGGAAGAACCCATGCAAGTGGACAAAGCCCACCTGTCAGAGTAAGAACAATCCTCTTGACTAAAGCAAAATCTTTGTACTGCGCCAGTCCTGGACACTTCCGTTTTGACTATCTATTGGGTCTGAGAAACTCGCGCTACTTGAGAGAAGCATCCCTAGGTGTGAACACTACTTCTCCATGTCTGACCATTCTGGTTCAACTCTGCACCTTGCTTGCTGACATATTCCAAGTTGCCACCATCATGAATTCTGGATCAATCATGAATTTCATTGATGCATCTCTGGTCTCTAAGTATCGTCTCCCGGTGGTCTGTCTTGTCAAGCCTCTGTTCATCTCATCCATTAATGGGGAATGCCTGAAAGACTCCATTCAGATTTGTACTGAACCTCTGAATCTCCAAGTGGGGGCATTGCACAAGGAGAAAGTTGAGTTCTACATGTCACCCTTTGCATTTTTTCTAGAACTTCCATGGCTCCAACGTCACGCTCCCCTCCTCTGGGCAGAGTTTATCCCTTGTCCATGCCCTTTACACAGGACATGGTGGCCTATATAAGGGAGAATCTTCAAAAATAGTTCATCTACAAGTCCTCCTCTCCAGCTGGTGCAGGGTTCTTCTTGTGCAAAAAAGGATGGTTCTCTTCGCCACTGTATTGACCATTGGGATCTCAATAAAATTACTGTGAAGAACCGATATCTGTTACCACTGATATTTGAGCGGTTTGACTGTCTGTACGGAGCTTGAACTTTCACAAAACTCGACTTGTCGGGGGCTTACAACTTGATTCAAATTTGTGGAGGTGACAAGTGGAAAACTGCCTTCAATACCTGTAATGGGCATGTCAATTAACTGGTGATGCCCTTTGGCTTCTGTAATGCTCCAGCCGTCATTTGTAAATTCTTTACTTATGTTTTGTGTACCTAGACGACTTCCTGATATTCTCACCTAGTTTTGAAGCTCACTATGCCCACAGGTGACAGTCTGCCCTTCTTTGTGTACATTGTCTCCAACAAAAAACTTCAGATGGATTCTGCCAAGATGTCTTCCGTCCTGCAATGGCTTCAGTCTGATGGTCTATGGGATCCGCTTCCTTGGATCTACCAATTATTACTAACAATGTATTTTGTACTTCTCCACTGTGGTGGCACCTATGTGGCTCTCCCTAAGAAGAACGGAAATCCGAAGTCCTGGCCTCCCGAAGCAGAGGAAGCCTTCTCCCATCTGCATTCTCCCCCACATCTATCCAATCCTGAGATGCACTTCTTCGTTGAAGTGGATGCCTCATCATTGGGAGAAGGTCCAGTCCTTACATAGAAGACTCCCAAGGTCAAAACTATCATTTCCGATTTCTTTTCTAAGACTTTTCTCCCTTGCCGAGAGAAATGACACTACAGGGGATCGAGAGTTGGCTTTGGAAAAAAGGTGCCACCTACTGGAGGCAAGAGCAGACCAATGGCCCAAGCTGAACTTTTGCATCAGGGTCCATAAATTGATACCATGAGCCCCTGTACATATCACAAACATTTGAGGTATAAATTACATGAGGTAAGGAAGAAAAAAAGGTAAAATAAAGAAAGAAGATAAATAAAAAGGTTGGGGGAAGGGAAAAAGTGGCCAAATAATATGATAAAGGAAATCATGATGAAAAGATGCATGACTCACAAAGTCAAACTGCAGAAAAGATCAAGAAATAATTACTGATCCACATACCTTAACCAGACTTTTCAATGTTTGTTATAATAATACTGACAAAACAGTTAGCCTTTCATAAAATAGATGATGGACAATTTGAAACTTCTGCTTCTGCCAAATAGCTATTTACTGTTGTTTCATTTCAATCTACTTATTGTTACATGTAGACTTTGCATTCCTACAAGACCATCTGACTGTATGAATGCGCTTTGAAGTTGTTATTGAACTGTGGCATGAAACCACACATATGTTTTTACATACCTGTAATTAGAATTATTATATATATTCAAGTCTGTAGTTCTTTGTTATTAATGAAATGAAAGAATCAAAGATGTATTTCATTCGAAACTTTTTTAATCAAAGAAACATTTTTTTAGCAGTCAGCTTTATTAAAGAAAAAAACATGAATTCATTTTGAGATTTTTTTTTTCATATGGAAATATAGTTGACTGCCAACATAGAGGACATTTCTTCTTTACAAGAAATGTGTTATTTTACAAATATTTTACATGCAAGCTAAATATTTATATGCTTGCAAGCAGGAAACTTTTCATTTTAAAGTAGTTATTGAGAGAGTCAATGCAAAAAAAAGTTGCTCATCATTATAAATTATTGCAAGAAGTAAAGCTGTGTTCAGAGATTTATGACATTATTATTATTATTTATTTATTTTAGAGTGCTATTAATTCCAGGGTGCTGTACATTTGATGAGGGTTACATACATAACATACGCCAAACAAGTATAATGGTGGCAATAAATAATTAAAAGTGGAACAGAGGATCCTGCCCACAAGGGCTTACAGTCTACAAGGAAGGAGGAAAGATACAGAAGGTGAGGGGCAGATATGTTTGTGGGAGTATGGTGGCAGCATGGTTTTTGTGGGTTATAGCCAATCCTGGGTTGGATGCCTTTGAGGCTAGTGAAAGTGGAGGAGAGTGATGTGTTGGGTAAGTGAGTTCCAGAGTATGGGAGAAGCACAGGACAAGTGTAACGGTCTGTGAAAGTGGATCCTCTGGACCACCACAAGCGAGGGTAATAGCCACACCAGGGAGCGGAATCTAAGTAAGTCCGGTTTGCACCAGAGCCCGCCACAAAGCAGATGGACTTGCTGCGGCAGAATACATCCAGGTCACTACCCCAGACGTGACTTGTTTGCGGTGAAGGCCGAGGTGTTGCGTGGTACAGAATCGTGAAGCAGGCTTGCAGTCGAGGACACTGCAAGAAGGTTAGGACAGGCGGCAATGGTTCGTGGTCGAGGGACGGAGGCAAAAGGGTACGATACACAGTAAAGGCAATAAGACACAATGGAACGCTTCCTCTCAAGGCACAGGGCCCTATCGATTCAGCAAGGGTAGTGGGACAGGACTTAAATAGGCTTAGCGCCCTATGAAAACAAATCATCGGTGCGCTGTCTCTTTAAGCTTGACTGCAGTACCACGCATGCTCACTAGGGAGCAGGAGCGCAGGAAGGTAAGTGACGACCAGAGCCTCCAGATTGGGTGAAAAAAACAGAATATCATCTAGGTAGACGACCATGCAGGTATACAGGAGATCCCGGAAAATGTCATTGACAAATTCCTGAAAAACCGCTGGAGCGTTGCATAGGCCGAAGAGCATCACCAAATACTCGAAGTGCCTATCCCGAGTATTAAAGGCCGTCTTCCACTCATCACCTTTGTGGATACGAATGCGGTTATAAGCCCCCCACAAATCTAACTTGGAAAAGACTTTAGCTCCCCGGAGAGGGTCGAAGAGCGTGGTAAGCAATGGTAATGGATACCGGTTTTTAATGGTGATCTTGTTGATACAAAGAAGAAACCGGCACCCACTGGAGAAGTATATTTGCGGATGAAGCCTTTCTGTAGGTTTTCTTTAACTTAGGCCGACATAACCCGAGTCTCAGGTATGGAGAGCGGGTAGAACTTACCCCGGGGTGACTAGTCCCGGGTAGCAGCTCTATTGGGCAGTCTTAGGGACGGTGAGGAGGAAGAGTCTCCACGTGCTTCTCAGAGAAGATATCCTGGAAGTCTTGGTATGGTAGCGGCAAGCCCGGAAGAGGCTTGAGAGAAGACTGTGGAGGAATAGGGTGCATCGGGCGAGGTGCCAATAGGCAGCAAGATGGCAGTCTTGACCCCAATGCAAAACTTTGCCCGTCTTCCAGTCGAGCATAGGGGAGTGATGCTGCAGCCATATAAGCCCCAGGAGGACAGCTTAAGAAGAGAGGGGTATCATGAAGAATTTGATTCTCTCCTTTTGCAAAGCCCCTAATTGTAGGACCACCAGTTCAGTCTGAAAGAGGATAGGGTCGCTCAATAGCTCAACACTAACGGACGAGATGGCCAAGGGTTGGTCTAGGCGGACCACCGAGAGACGATACTTGCCCACCAAAATCCATAAAATTCGCAGCCGATCCAGAATCCAGGAAGGCAGCCACTTGAAACGAGACTCCGGAATTGGTTGTGAAAAGAAGCGGCAGCATGAGCCGTGGAGAGGGATTGCTCACACCTAGGGACACCTCTCCCATGAAGCCTAGGTGCACACATTTCCCGGACGTTGCGAATGGAGCGGACAACTCCTGTGGAAATGTTCAGGGCTTCCGCAGGAGAGACACAAGTTCTCCTCACGTCGTTACGTAAGTTCTTGCGGAGTCAGGTAGGCTCTGTCCACTTGCATGGCCTCTTCCATGGCAGGCTGCGAAGAAGGCATTGGAGGCCAAAGAAACACCGGCGCAAGATGGGGTAGACAACGTGCTCGGCCCTGTTTGTGCTCTTGACGGAGCTCTTCCCGTCTCTCCGAGAAATGGATGTCAAAATGAGTTGCCAGATGGATGAGCTCACTTAGCGAAGATGGAGGGTCCCTGGTGGAGAGGGCATCCTTAATCTGACTGGAGAGGCCCTTCTTGAACATGGCGCACAACGTGGCATCATTCCAAGCCAACTCCGAAGCTAGTGTGCGGAATTGCACAGCGTAGTCTCCTACGGAGGAGCTCCCTTGCTGTAAGTTCAACAAGGCGGTCTCGACTGACAAGGCCGGGGCAGGCTCTTTGAAGACACTGTGGAACTCCTGCAGGAATGTAGCAAGATCAGCTGTGACCGGATCGCCTCGGTCCCAGAGTGGAGGCACCCAGGCCAGAGCTTTTCCGGAGAGGAGACTGACCACGAAGGCCACCTTGGACCTTTCAGATGGAAACTTACCAGCCATTAGTTCCACGTGGAGGGAGCACTGGGTGATGAAGCCCCTGCAGGCCTTATGGTCCCCATCAAACTTCGACGGCATGGACAACCGGTGTTTAGGAACGGCAGACATCCCCGGAACGGCTGCCATGGGAGGAGCCACCACAGCCGACTGCTGCTGCTGAGTGGCGAGGAGCTGCTGCATCATAATAGTCAGCTGGTTAAGCTGCTGCGCTTGCTGTGCAATCTGCTTAGATTGCTGGGCCACGATGGTGGTGAGGTCAGAGATGCTCGGTAGAGGCACCTTGGCGGGATCCATGGCCAAATCGAACTGTAACGGTCTGTGGAAGTGGATCCTCTGGACCACCACAAGTGATGGTAATAGCCACGCCAGGGAGCGGAATCTCAGTAGGTCTGGTTTTAATCAAAGCCTGCCACAAAGCTGTATGAACTTGCAGCGGCAGATTGCTACCAGGTCGCTACCCCAGACATGACTTGTTTGGGGTGGCGGCCGAGGTGTTACGTGTACAGAATCGTGAAGCAGACTCGTAGTCGGGGACAGGCGGCAATGGTTCGTGGATGATGGACAGAGGCAAAAGGGTACAATACACAGTAAAGGCAATAAGACACAACGGAACGCTTCCTCTCAAGACACAGGGCACTATCGATTTGGCAAGGGTAGTGGGAAGGGGCAGGGCTTAAATAGGATCAGCGCCCAATGAAAACCAATCATCGGCGCGCTGTCCCTTTAAGCTTGACTGCAGTACCGCACGCGCGCCCTAGTGGACGCGCACCCGGCCAGCAACAGAAGCGCTTGCCCGGCCAGGAGCACGGCAAGGTAAATGACGACCAGAGCTGCGAGCGTGCTTGCAGCCCGAGGCTTGGGCTGCGGCGTCCTCTGCAGCACGAGACGCTGCAGGGGTGCGGATGTGCTCGCGACCCGATACGGGGGTCGTTAGGACAGCCGTAACAAGAAGTCTTGGAAATGGTTGTGTGACACGGGAAGAGCAGAGGGAAAGTTAAGGCAAAGATGTATGGAGGGGAGAGGTAATGGTTAGCAACTTGAACTGGATTTGCTAGGAAATGGGATTCCAATGTAAGGATTGGCAGAGGGGAGAGGCAGAGAAGTAGTGAGGAGAGAGGTGGATAAAGCAGGAGGCAGAGTTGAGGATGGTTTGAAGAGGAGCAAGAGGGGAGGACACAGAGAAGAATGTTGCAGGGGCAAGGGCATGGATTAGCATCTTTATGGTATCAAAGCTACAGAATGAGCGGATTAGAGAGATGTTATTTAGGTGGAGGCAGCAGGCAGAGGTATGTACTTGAATGTGTAGTTTGAAAGACAGAGACTTTTCAAAGGTTATCCTAAGGCAGCAGACTTGCGAGACTGTTGAGAGTGTAGAGCTGTTGAAATTGACATTAAGTTTTAGATGACAGGAGGAGAAGGAGCAAATAGGCAGTCTGGGATCCAGAAGAGCAAAGAGTTAACATCTAGGCAGGAGATAATACTATAAACAATGGCTTTTCATGACTGTGGACCAATACATTTACAAAAGGTTCCCTAAATAGTGAAAAGAATGCCTGTAGTTTAACCTTCCATGGAAAATGATTCGTACTTAAAGGAGTTGTCCAGCGAAAGAAAATTTGTTTCAAATGGGGGAAGAGTGAGAAAAAAAAAGAAAAAGAAATTAATACTTATCTAATTGTCACCCAGAGCTCCCCAGGATCTGATCCTTTTCACTTTAGTTTCTCGTCCCAACACACAGATAAGGCTTTAGCTTCATTTTCTTACAAAGAAACATGAGTCTTTCCTGTGTGTCAGGATAAGAACCACAGAAGTGAAGAAAAGCAGAATCCTGGAAGCTCATGAGCAGCAGTGGTGGGAAACAGGTAGGTTAAAGGAGTTGTCTCAATAGCTTTCAGCCTCTGTCTGTGAATGGGAGTTGAATTGAGGGGCGTGCTAGCGTCTCTGCCTCTTCCCCCCTCCCTCTTCCCCCCTCCCCTCAGCACACAGGCAGCTATCCGCCTGTAACTTCGATACAGCAGGGGATTGCTGCCAGAGTTAACCCTGTGTGTGCCTGCCTAGAGAGGTCTATGATTGCTAATAGCAGAACAGAGGGGCTGCAAGTGTTCCTATACCCTCTGCTTAGCTTACATATTTCCACATCTCCAGCAACAACAAACAAACCCTCTCAGAACAGAGGCAGGGAAGCTGCAAAGTGTTACTCAGGATGTGTCCCTAGTACAGCACAGCATGAACTGTTCACAATCTGTATAGTATTATTATAGTTACAGCTCCACAGACATCATGATTATAGTAACAAACAGGGTCACTGCTGTCACATCTATTGATCAGCCTAATCTCTGCTCAATCTGTGTAGAGAGCAGGAGGAAGCAGGCACACACAGGGTTAATCCAGGCAGCACGGACATAGAAGCCAGAGTCCTCCCTCCTCCTCCCTACACTACAGAAGCATTCTGTGCGGGAGGGGCTCTCTGCTCCGACCTGTCTTCAAAGGTGATGAGTTATTCAGACCTGACAGCCAGTAAGATAAGGATCAACAGGTCGGCTGCTATAGAAATTTGAGAAGCTGATGCACTCCTATGAACAGGGCTAGCTCAAAATCAGTAGGACATTTGTAATGAACATATATTGCAAAGCTGCTTGTTTTTTAAAGATCTTTTAATTAAAACCCAATCATTGTAGCGAGACAACCCCTTTAACATAACTTGTTTCTTTTTATCTCCACCCTGCCCATATTTTAAATGAATTTTCCTATGCTGGACAACCTCTTCAAGTAATCAAATATACCAATAGAAGAAAGGGAACAATACACATTTAGAATAGCTATAATCATTCCAATCTGCAGAATAAAGATTTAAACAGTAAACTCCTTAAAAATGAAACACCTTAAAAAATTGAACAGTGATCTATTTGAGCAACACTTCTCATGATTGTTTGTTCACAGTTTAGTTCTTATTTTCATACACTAACACTTAATAAAGTTAGCAGATGAGCAATTCTTAAAACATATCTTTTGTATGAGTGTAATTGTAACAAGGGGCGTACCATCATGGCAGTTCTGAGATGTGGATCACTGGACCAACGCAAGCGGTGTTATAAGCCACATTAGGGATCGGAGTCTAAGTAGGTCCGGTATTCATCAGAGCTTGGCGCAAAGCACGTTGGACTTGCTGCGAAAAAACACTACCAGGTCACTACCCCTGATGCGACTTGCTTGCAGTGGTAGCCAAGGCTCATAGTCAATGAAAGGAAGAAAGGTCAGGACAGGCAGAAAAGGTTCGTGGTCAAGGGACGGAGGCTAACAATACGAGACACTGAATAACAGTAAACACTAGGGAACACTTCTTCTCAAGGCTCTAGGGAACTATCGATTTGGTAGGGAATCAAGGAAGGGGCAGGACTTAAATATGGTCAGCGGCCAGTGATATCAAACCACCGATACGCTGACCCTTTAAATTTAACTGCAGTGCCGCACGCATGCCCTAGAGGGTGAGCGCATGCTAGCTACTAACAGGAGTGAGGTGAGTACAAGATGGGACTGTGCGTGTGCCCGCAGCCTCAAAACACAGGTTGCGGCGCCACTCACAACATGTTTAGTGGAGGTGTGGGTGTGACCCAGCATGTGGTTCGTGGGGCATCTGTTACAGTAGTGGACATAGGCAGCAGTAGTAATGCAAAAAGGGTATATACATGTAGAGTAATGGTAAATAGAGCTCCAACAGCAAATACAACACCAGGTTCACAAAAAGAGAGCTAAAACCTTTGATGCAAACGTAATATGAACCCTTTTTATATTCCTTCATGATTCATCTTGAAAATTGGGTGCAGAATTAGGCAGCTTTTCTGCTTTTTGTCAGTGCTCTGTTCCTAAATTAACATTGGCGTGAAGTAAGTATTTTTACAAGCATGCTTGGTCAATCTAGCTGTCTGTGTCCATAAATAAAAGTATGATGAAAGATAAGGAGTGTACAGATTAATGGTCTAAAACGTGGCGATAACATGTTATTAAATTGAGTTTGATTTCACACACAAAGATAACCGATCTTTCATGGTTAACGGTTAGAGCCAGTGAAATTCTTCTTCTGTCACCTCAGTGTCAACAATTTTAACCTCCCTTCCTGTAAGTATGTCATTAACAGCTGCTCTCTGGCCCTAGGTGCCAAACAAAGGAAATTTAGAAGCCAGACTGGTCAATTCCATTTAGTGAGCACCTTTATGTTAAACAGTATCTCAAAGGCGTTGGAAGAGGAAATAAAGCATTTCCTCTAATACATCAAATCTGTGTGTATGGGGGTAGCTGGGGCAGTCACTGACAGATACACAGAAAACATGTGTTTGATGTACAGAGAGCTGGCTGTATAGGGGGAGTACAGGAATCCATTGCAATTTATTTCCATATTAAGAAAGAAAAAAAAAACAGTAAATGGAGGAACTTACACTACTTGTTTTTCTACACATTCAGTCTACTGGGAGTTGTAGGTGCTCATCTTCTCAGTACAAATAATAATTAGAATTGTTTAATTTACAGTCATATTCATTGTTACCTCTAGATAATTAATGAATTCCACAATTTTAACACATTGTGTAACCAGTTTTATGGTTTGAGAAGCACCTTATATAACCCATGACTTTGTAATCTCACGCAATGTATCCTTCCTTTGACTAACAGAAACCTGGCTGACACCTTCTGACACAACTTCCCCTGCTGCACTCTCTTACAGTGGTCTTCAGTTTTCCTACCCCACCCCCCCACCCCTCCCCGCCCTGGCAGCAAACATGGCAGAGGTGTCGCCTTTCTTCTGTCAGATACCTGCTTCTTTGTCCCCACCCCACCTATACCTTCCCTCACCCTCCCCTCCTTTGAGTTGTAAGCTGTCCGCATCTTTTCCCCCTCCAAACTCCAAGTGGCTGTTGTCTACCGACCCCCAGGCCCTGCCATCACCTTCCTTGACCACTTCACTTCCTGGCTCCTGCACTTTCTGTCCACGGTCATCCCCACTATCTCCTCTTCCTTTGACCTCTCCCAGTGGACCACTGGAGCCACTCATAAAGATGGACATACATTGGACCTCATCTTCACCCACCTCTGCCCCCTATCTAACCTCTCAAACTCTGCTTTCCCTACACAACATGCTCACCTTCTCCTCCATCTCCACTCCACCTGCCCCTCCTGCGCCAAATCTAGTACACCCACGCAGAAACCTATAAAACCTCTACCCTCGCACTCTCTCTGACTCTCTTGCTTTCATCTCTACAATATTCTCATTTGCTGACTCAGACGCAGGCACCACTTTCTACAACAACACCTCCACTCTTGACACGGCCGCCCCTCCCACACACAACAGAACCAGCAAAATCAACAGACAACCCTGGCACACAGACTCCACCAAACAGCTGAGACGAGCTTCCAGAATTGCTGAATTCCGCTGGAAGAAAACCCGCTCCATCTCTGACTTCACCTTACACAAACAATCACTACATACATTTAAATCTGCACTCACCTCAGCCAAACAGGACTACTTTACCACTGTCATACCCTCCCTGTCTCACAACCCCAGACCACTTTTTAGCACCTTCAACTCTCTCCTGCATCCACCTGCACCTTCTCCCCCATCTCTCCTCTCAGCAGATGATTTTGCCACTCACTTACAAAATAAAAAAAATCTCATCAGACAAAGCTTCACCCCACAGTCCCCTCTGCCTACCTCTATTCCTGCAGTGTCCCCAAAGCCCAACTCTACACCTGCTCATCACTATTCCCACCTAGCTTCTCTCCTTTCACTCATGACAAGCTCCCCTATCTACTGTTCAAATCCAACCTCACCACCTGTAGTCTTGACCCACTGCCACCCCACCTAATCCCTGACATTAGTGCTGTTATCACCCCAGCCCTCAGCCATCTCTTCCATCTCTCGTCTTCCCTTCCTCATTTAAACACGCTACCATTACCCCCCATCCATAAGAAACCATCTCTTGACCCTTCATCTCTGTCCAACTATCGCCTCATCTCACTGCTTCCATTCGCCTCTATGCTCCTTGAACAGCATGTCCATCTTCAACTGTCCTCCCATCTCTCCGCCAACTCTCTCCTAGACCCACTACAATCTGGGTCTGACCCCACCACTCTACTGAGACCGCCCTAACCAAAGTCACCAACGACCTAGTAACTGCCAAAGCCTCACATCACTCCTCTATCCTTTTCCTCCTATATATGTCCTCTGCCTTTGACACTGTCGATCATTCACTTCTGCTACAAATCCTCCTCTCCCTCGGCATCACGTACTTGGCCCTTTCCTGGATCTCCTCATACCTCACCAATAGAACATTCAGCATCTCTCACTTTCGCACCACCTCCTACTCTCACCTGCTCTCTGATGGTGTCCCCCAGGGGTCAGTCCTGGGCCCACTACACTTCTCTATCTACACCCTAATCAGCTCATAGGGTCACATGGTTTTCATTACCACCTGTATGCTGATGACACCCAACTCTACATCTCTGGTTCAGATGTCACCTCTCTACTCTCCCGGATCCCTGACTGTCTTTCGTCTATATCCACCTTCTTCTCCTCCCACTTCCTAAAACTAAATGTGGAGAAAACTGAATTTATCATCTTCCTGCCGTGCCACTTTATCCTTCCACTTGATCTCTCTATCACTGTCAATGGCTACACTCTCTCTCCAGCTCCACAAGTCCGCTGCCTTGAGATAACTTTTGACTCTAATCTGTCCTTCAAACCACACATCCAAACAATTGCCTCTGCCTGCCGCCTGCACCTGAAAAATATCTCCCGAATCCGCTCATTCCTTAACTTTGTTAGCACAAAAATGCTTGTCCATGTCCTTGTCATCTCCTGCCTAGACTACTGCAACATCCTTCTCTGTGGCCTCCCGTCTCCCACCCTCACTCCCCTCCAAACCATCCTTAACTCTGCTAACCGTCTGATTCACCTCTCTCCTCTGTACTCCTCTTCTTCTCCCCTCTGCCAATCCCTTCACTGGCTACCCATTGACCAGTGAATCCAGTTCAAGCTAGCAACCTTTACCTACAAGGCTCTCCATAACCTCTCCCCTCCATACATCTCTGCCTTAATCTCTAGATACCTCCCCTCACGCAATCTCTGCTCCTTACGGGACCTTCTTTGCTCTCCTCTTATCAGCTCCTCACACAATCGTCTCCAAGACTTCTATGTGCTTCCCCCACACTATGGAACTCACTGCCTCAACACCTCAGACTCTCCCCCACTCTCATTAGCCTCAAACGTAACCTGAAAACCTACCTCATCAGAATTGCCTATGACCAACATTAACAGTGTTGCACTAATTTACCCCACGAACATGTCTGCCCCTCACCTTCTGTCTCTTCGATCCTTCCCTGTAGATTGTAAGCCCTAATGGGCAAGGCCCTCTCTCCCTCTGTACCAGTTGTTAGTCACTTACTGTCACTTTGTAATTGTTTGACCAATGGTTTTTATGTACCCGCCTCAAATGTACAGTGCCCTGGATTCAAGGGGGCTCTAAAATACATAATAATAATAATAATAATAATAATATAATAATAATAATAATAATAATAATAATAATAATAATAATAATAATAAGCTATCATGTTAACTCTGTTTAACTCAGAAAAGAATTGAAAGATTCACTTGTTGGTTGAATGGGGTCTGATCTGAGGTCAAACACCTTAGATGTCTAAATATAATAAACAACGTCTGTGGTGACTCCTAACTCCTTGTCCCAAACAGAGGTGTCTGTCAGCAGCTTACTTCCATCTCCCTACAGAATTAAACATGTCAGTTAACTTAATAGTTATTTTATATCTATGCCCCGAATCTATGCAATTTGATTCGGGTCAACCAAAATCAATTTTGGCTAAGATTAACCTTAACCCCAATTGTAAGTTATGGTATTTATGGTTTTTTGAAGGTCAATTTACCTTTCATTTCTCCTGATGCAGCATTACTTCTGGTGGAATGTCCAACCCTACTTCTATTTTCCTTATGTTACGTCTATACTAGTGTATCTAAAAAAACTAGAATGTCATTGAATAGTTAATCTATGTTTGTAATTCAAGTCAAATGGAGAAACCTATATATTGTAAAGACTCATTACACACAGAGCGATATTTTTCAAGCATTTATTTATTTAAAAGATGGATGATTCTGGCTTATAGCTTAGGCATAAAATTCAGTGTATCAGCAAATGAGAATAGTGTATAAGACGAATCGTAGAAGTGACTTGTAATACAGAAATGCTGACCTACTGAAAAGTACGTACATTATATGCATTCAGAACTTTGTTGGGGCTCCTTTTGCATGAATTAATACATCAATGCATCATGGCATGAAGGCAATAAGGCTGTGGCACTGCTGAGGTGTTAAGCCACAGGTGGCTTCGATAGCGCCCTTCAGCTCGGCTCGCATTGTTGGTGTCTCTCATCTTCCTCTCATCTTCAGATTCTCCATGGGGTTTAGGTCAGGTGAGCTTTCTGATCAATCAAGCACAGTGATAACGTGTTTATTGAACCAGGTATGATAATTTTGGCAGTGTCGGCAGGTGCCAGGTCCTGCTGGAAAATGAAATCAGTATCTCCATGAAATATTGTCAGCAGATGGAAGCATGAAGTGCTCTAATATTTCCTGAGCTGACCTTGGACTTGATATAACCCAATGGACCAACATCAGCAGATGACATTGCTCCCCAAACATCACTGACTGTGAAAACTTCAATCTGGACCACCAGCAACATGGATTATGGCCTCTCCACTCCTCCTCCTCCTGTGGATAGGTGATAAAGGCTTACCCACCTTAAGATTGATCATGCATCCGATTACGCTCTACATATGCTGCTGACAAGCAATGATTTTTACTGCTGTATAATAGATCTATTCAGCCGAGGGCTAAGTATTTGTGGGTTTGTTTGTTTTACACAATGATTTGGAGTGAATGTTCCTAAAAATGTTTGTTAAGTCAAAAATAGGTGTCTGTAAAAGGACCTTAAAGCTGTGGGCTCCATGCGGTCACCCTCCAGATGTTAAAAAAATTACAACTTCTAGCATGTCTTGATGACCAGAGTTGTTGACTTACAATAGCTGGGGACCACAAGTTTGATACTAGTAGGAAAGGGAAACCCAAACATGGGACAAATATAATTTAAATGACATAGTTCGGGTTAGGTATAGATCTGTATTATTATAATGTAATGACAAGTCTTTGTCAAGTATCTCATAGTGGGTTTGTCGTTTGTCCAGTAATGAAAAGTGGAAAGCTTGCAGTAAACAGCCAGGTAGGTCACAGCTTACATTTTCATCTTAGAAGAGATTAACCCCACAGATGTCAACATTGGTTTACTTCTGCATCAGTGGCTCTGTTTATGTCATATGAGCCTTAAAACTGGAAATATCAATACAGATATCAAAATATTTTTGTTTCCATGTGCATGGAGCCTTTGAGGCAGGATAGAGCATTTTGCACTAAAATACTCTGGGCACTCACTAAGCCAGTGTATAGTGCCTCTATTCTGCGCCACATGGCAGAAGTGTTGTCCACTAGTAGTTAGTACCTCTAGTGAACAGTCTCATTGCTCTGAAATCCCAAATTTTGAGACACCATAAATAGTTAATTTCACAAATGTTAGTGATAGTATTAAGTTTCAGTTTGTGAGCCATTAGATTGCTCAGTGGTTAGTGCTAGTGCCTTGCAGCACCAGGGTCATTGGTTCAAATCTAACTAACATTGTGGATGTTGTATGTTTGCACGGGTTTTCTTCTTGGTAGTCCTATTCTCTCACACACTCCAAGAAAAAACATATTGTAGGTTAATAAGTTAGGTTATGTCATGGATGAGAGCCTGTTAACCCTCATGGAGATGGTGCAGACACAACTGCTCTACCCACAAAATCACCACAGAATGTCAGATGTAATTCAGAGCCAACAGTAGCACTGTGTTTTAGGTAGGAAATAATTTACTATGCTGAATTGACTGAGTCTGCACATAAAGCAGAGCAGGAGAGAAAGAGGTAGGGAGTTAGGAAAGCATCCACCATGCAGGGTGAGGGTAACAGGGAGATACTGGCTGGGAGCAGTCTGCAGTCTGAGCTCTCAGCTTTGGAGTGCTGCTCTTCCTTCTGACAGAAGTGCCGCCTGGGATGGAAAGCTCCAACCTCATCCAAAAAATTCCCTTCCTATGCCACTGCCTCAGGATAAATACTGTAAGGTTATAAGTTGGACTTGATGGAGCTGTGACTTTTTCCAACCTTGTTTACTGTGTAATAGAAAACAAGAAAAAAGGAAAGATGCACAGTCAAGGTAAATACCAATGAATTACAAGGGGCTATCAAATCACCTAGGCCATTAAAGGTTTACAATAATGGACAGGCGTGATCTCTCTTTGTAAATAATACGAGAGTATGGTATATCAATGCAAACGATAATATAATATTCTCCCAAAAAAAAATCACAAAAATATGAAGCAAAGTGTAAATAGCAAGAAATATAGTGCAGAAAATATATAGATATCTCAATAATGTAAACAATACAGCTTCTCATTACAAGACTCTCCAATAATAAGACAAAGTGAATGTAAAGATGAATAATAGTGTACAGTAGAACACCAAAACCATTAAAGGGATACCAAATAGAGGCTAAAAGTTAAATACATTAAAGGAACAGAAAAAATGGGGAGATACTCATGAAATACAGAGTAATAGACAAGCCATACTAGTCCAACAGCCAAAAATCCCCAAAAGAAGTAGGCTTCCTCAGCAGTAAGACTTACATCTTAAAGGGAATGTATCGCTTTTTTTTGCTTTTATAATTAAAACAAGATCTTGATACATATTTTTTTCTTTTTATCCATTTTTATTTTCTGATTGTAGACTTCTCAATTCTGATGTCTGTATATGACTGCGGGGACATCCATCTTACATCTATCATTTAGATAGATGCTTTACAGCAGCTCCATGGGCATAGAAGCCTCTGAACAGAAGGGGACCTAATGATTATAGGACAGTTTTCTAGGCATGTTATTTGACTACGAATAAGTCAGTGTGCAGGGAGGAAAGGAGACATTCAACTATGACTCTCTCCTATTGTGAATGGTGGATCATGTGTTATCTATACACATATGTGTCACTTTCAGTGTAATCCTGCTGTGATGATAATGAGTGAAACTGCTAACTAGCTTTCTCTACAGATAGGTAGTGTTAGACTATTCTTAGGCCCAGTGGACAAAGTGAAAACTGCAGGAATTCAGAATTTAAAAAAGAAATGATACTGATATAAAAAAAATAAAAAAACACATCCCAACATTAAAAAAATTAGTTACACTATTGGTCATTTTCTGATGACACATTCCTTTTAAAGGTTATTTGACTCCCCATGAAATCAACATATAACATTAGGTGTGGTCCTTAATGAAAACAAATATTATATTTTAATTTTTTTGGTGGAGCACCCTCTAAAATGATTTATTTGGGTAACAAACTAAATAAACTACAAACATTTTAAAAATATTTTCAATGTTAGAGATCCCTACCAATCAAGATTTGTAGTCATTTGAACATATTTTTGTAGAAATTAACCATTATGAATGGCAACTGCAAATTATGTTTATTTTTTTTCTAAAGAAAAAAGTTACTTCTGTTGCCCGATAGTTAAATACTTGGTTGATAGTGTCACTTATCACTTCAGTCTATTAATGTTATTTTCATTCTATCTCCATATCGTTCTCGATTATTCTTGACAATTAGCAGCAGAAATTGTTTCTGTTCTTCATTTGTTACATGTATATTTTTCCACCAGTGCTACTCCCTGTTCTTCAGTATAATTAGTCACTTTTATGTCACTTTTCTTGGCAGCCTTGTAGCCTTCATCTGAAGACTATACATCTACATCTTTGGACTGGAACGCTGATGACATGCCCTGATGCTAAAGAACCTATGGGTTTTCTGAGTGACAAAGTGAACCAGGTTCTTCATTAGAACTAATGTTAAATCGACAGTTATCTTCTTGGGAGAATGTTCTGCAGCTGGTCTTTGTAGGGCTGTCACTATCAGACATATTGTGTCATTTAACCCAGCACCATCAAACAATGATAAAGCAATCAGTTCCTCAAACATGTATACTAAGTGTCCATTAATCTTCTTCATCGCAACTTCTTACACTGAGTTGTTATGTTCCTTGTACAGGTAGTTGTCCTTGAGCAGCTGGAGCTCAACACATGGAACTGATGATACTAGGAACCATGCCTTCTCATAGATCATATCAGTAAACTGACAGATATCTGTGAGAGCCTTTTCTTCCTTATTTGTCAGCACGAACTGACCCATTAACATCCAAATTTTTAGCATATAGATTTCCTTTGCCATCCGTGGTGCACTCTAGCTAGAGTTCTGAATAAAATCCCTCTAGATGGAACACCATCAAGGAAAATTATTGTTAACTCCAATAATTCTTGGTAGTCTTCATAGGGTTGGTATTGAAGCATATGCATCTCCGCAAAGACTATGATTTCAGCTGCAATGTGGGAAACTGTTGTTGACATGATCTGATAACCCTGCTACCCCTACATCACCTCACAAACATGTCTGCAACTTATCTTCTGTCTCTTTCCTCCTTTCTTGTAGATTGTAAGCCTTCACGGGCAGGGTCCTCACTCCCTCTGAACCAATTGTTACTTTAACATATTTTATGTATGTAACCTCCCTCGAATGTAGAACTCCCTGGAATTAATGGCTCTTCAAAATAAATAATAATAATTGTGCTGTCCGAAAGGTAGTCACGTCAATGAACTGCCAGTTGTTCTTGGACCTGTTGAAGATCATTATTTCTAGACCTTTCAATGGACCTAAACAATGAACTACCACTGCTTCCATCTCTAGAATATGATGGCAGCATGCAAACCACAGCATGTCCTTGCCAAGCTTCTGCTCCAGAAGTTTTCAGGCGCCTTTCCTGCAAAACCCCTTTTGGACCGATGGGGTATCAAATCACATGCAGTTCACATCGTCAGTAACATTCCAGGTCATTTCTGCATTGTCAAGTTATATTCAGTAAAATCTGTGCTGTCCTGCCACACCCAGATCTTTTAAATTAGGTGCAAACATGGCATTTTTAGTTTACATACAGAAACAGAATAAGGGTGTATTCATATGGCATTTTTCATTACATTTTTCAATCTGGAAAAAATATTGACAAATGCTGCGTAAAATGAATCCAAACATGTACCCAATGTGTTACATCTTTGGATATATTTTCTGTGCAGCAGAAACGCACCCTATAGTTCTAAATAGGGTGTCTGATGCGTAAAATGGATCAAGAATTGACATGTCAGTTCTTTGATTGGATATGTTTTACGCATTCGAAAGACGCATGTAAAACACATCATCTGAAAGATAATACATTTTTTACATTGCTTTTAACCCCTTAAGGACCCAGCCTGTTTTGACCTTCCTGACACAG